>JADBJO010008226.1:77934-87934 GCA_016801955.1 Conus betulinus | reverse complement strand
GCTTGTTTTAAAGTGAGAGTCAAAAAAAGAAACAAACTGCCTCTTGCGTTGTGAGTAGTATTCTTTTCACATGCACTAGAAGGAAGTTGAAAGAAAATGACAAACAAACTGTTTGTCCATAAGAGACACGAAAAGACGTGTCATATTCGATCAGAAGCACACACTGTGTATACGCATGGACATGGTGAAAAGGAGACTAGGTCAATGTGATGATCCAGAAAGGTGTAAGAAGGTGCACTGTGGTCTGACGATTTGCACGCTTACCTAGCACACAGCATGACAGGCTGAAGCCATGCAACCCGTCGTCTCCACGCCCGAGCGCCGGTGACAAGGAGAAAAGTAAATAAGAAACAAGTCACTATTGAAACATGAAATGAAGCAGGAACAGTAAACAATAAACAAGTAGGGTAACGCTTGCTCCGATAAGAAGACCTAATTCAGAGTAACTTTTTATTCAAGACTGGCACAGCCTTTTAAACTTGAAGAAAGTCAGACAGATACAAAGACGAACAATCTAATAGGGGAGAGGGGGGGGGGGGGGGGGGGGGGGGGGGGGGGCGCAGGGGCAACAAAAACCCCTCCATCATGACAGTAATGACTTGGGAAAGATTTGAAATTAAAGGGGGGGGGGGGGAGAGAGTATGAAGAAAATGGTCATTATGTCATGGTTTGAGGCCAGCCGACCCTGCAGGTCATCTCAAAGCGCAAGGCCTGTTTCAGATCACAATGTACTCAAGTTCCATCCGCACGTGAATTGCAAACAATATGCAGCAAGATCACCAATGGTCACTCTCTCGGATATCAAGTCACGTCACATAAAGCAAACGTGAGCGATAGAATCCGATGCTGCACGCCTTGTTCAATGATTTGTTTCGTTTTATCCTTAACGGTGATTGATTTGAGTTACATGGAGGTGAAAACAGAGATATATATTTTGATAGTGAATGTTAACGCTCTCCTGAAATGTTGTATAATCAATACTCAAGAAATATCCACGGGAATTACATTAATGTAGTCTTACATTTCCGTAATAGAGACAATAAAAAAACACCTCTTTTCCCATTTAGTTTTTTATCACTTTTCTGTGTAGTCATGTGTCCAAGTGTATTTCAATATTAGAATTTTATACATTCACTGTATGCGGAATTACAAGATTACCAATCTGATTTCAGGAAATGAAATAAATAATTAAGAAAAACTCAGAATAAAAAAGTGGTTTATCTTGAAACCGTTCAAACAATATCGACTAATAAAAACACTATAAGTAGTGAGTGCTAATAAGAAAAAGTAGCCAGAAACACACTAGGGAAAATGCAGACCTTTCCACAAGGTCAAAAGGATCCTGGGTCCTTTTTTTTTTAAAGGAAGGTCTTCATCACGAATCTGAACCCACCTTCCCATACGCCTGCCAAGTTTCCTTAAATTGGGTTTCCGATTTTTGTATGATCTTACTGAAAGACAGACAAACAGACAAGCAGACTCAGTTGGAAAACTTGACCTTCTTGCTGTGAAAAAAAACCGGCTTCCAATAGATAGCGCTGAGTCAATTATTCTTTAGATATCCATTTCTTAGTGACGACATGGTGGAATACGAGATGAAGTGTTTCCGGTCCCTTTTGTTTTCTTGGTTTTCGCTTAAATAACTCAAAAAATGATTCTCTGTAACGAGAACCCATGGCAAAAATACACGAAAATATTGAAACTAGCGTTGATGTAGGTCACCATCTTACTCACCCAAAACGTGGTGAGGTAGAAATTCTGATTACGCCGTTCACTGTTCATTTCTGGAAAGAAGATCCAACTGAACGGAGTCACAGCGAAGGGGAAGACACATACGATGAACAGGATGGAGGTACCAATCAGCATCTTGGTGAGGGCAACCTCACGCGGAGAGAGGGGACGAAAACGCTCCAGCGCGCCATGTTACAATCGGACGAAGTATTTCATCGTTGTAATTATCGTCGTTGAAATCACCACGATCACCACAACCCCAGGCAGACCAGCGCCGTATACAAAACTGTCTCTAGCGAGTCAACTAATTCTTTATGATTTTTTGTAAAATTCTCCCATGACAGCTGTCTTCAACACAACACCAGTTACCGGATCGTAAATACATCCGACGTGCATCTGGAGGAGACGATGAAATACAAACCCACGACAACGATGTACACGACAACGATGATAACGGCCATTGTCCTGGTACGCATCATGGTCTGGAATTTGAGGGGACTGAGGACGCAGAGGCATCGCTCACTGGCAATGATGGCGGAGAGGACAAGAGACACATACATAAACCCCAAAAAGCCGATCAAACGGTGGTTGGCCCAGAAAGGTAAAAATGGGACCGTATCTTTCCTTGGTGGAGAACTGCATGTTGTACTTGTTCAGCATGGGTGACACATCGCCACAATCAAGTACAGTTCGTCAGCCAAGGACAAGCAAAGAGACACAGGTTGACACGATCCTTAAGGCCCTGTTTGTAGAACACCGCCATGTTGATGACGTTTCCAGGCCCACCAATCAGAAACAGGAAGACAAGCATGATGGTCTTTCAATCTGTTTGTGAACGCTTCCACATCGCGCGCTGACGATATTCGAAGGGTTATCCCATGGTAAGTATTCCATTTCACTGAACACGAGGTGTCCGGCAATCGTCCGTAAACGAACTGTTTTGCACACCTGTCTGTGAGTGATTGTGCACTGTGAAGTTACTTTGCATAAACACACTGTCATTTAGAGTGACAAACTGAACAGACTTTCCCTGCATGATGTCCGGAAAATGTTATGCGTCTGTACACTTGAATTTCGGGTGTTTACAGTCGTTTTAGGTCTGTACATTTACTGTTAAAGTTCAGAGCGCAGTAATTAACCACAAAATCAAGTTTTTATTTTCTTCCGAAATCGAATTTTCACTGAAGCTGAGATGGATACCAACAACTCGTTGACAGCTCCACACAAAATGATAGTCAATGCTAATCAGTCATATATATGTATATTGCCTCTACACTATGGTTCTAAAGCATGGTACAGTAGAATAAAAAAAGGGGGGGGGGGGGCAATGGGGAGGGGACTTGGGGGAGGGGGGCAGGGGGAGGAATGCGCTGACTTACCCTAAGCATCAAGATCTCTTGAGATCGTCGTAGCTTTTTGTTTTGGAATAAACTTTCGCCAACTTGGAGACAAACCTGGACAACACTAATCTCAGAATAACTATCAAAAACAATAACTTAGAAAAGGTCTTTCTTTTAAGTAAAAAGAAAAAATAATCTACAAAGATGTAAAAGGCTATAGGCGTTTTACAGTTAGATAAATGAAGAAATCAGTAAATGAATAACTTAATATATGTTTAAAACAAACATAAACAAAGAAATAAACGACTCAATAAGTAAAAGATTGATAGATAAATACACCAGCCGCCGTGGCGAAGTGGTTAGTGTCTCGGACTCCCGGCTGGGAGGTCGTGGGGTTCGAATCCCATCAGAATCATGTGGGTTTTTCTGCCCCGACCGGCTCCTATCCAGAATTGAGTTTGCTGCCGACTCAGTTGGGAAGACTGGGACCACACAGTCGAGTTTTTCTGAGGGTGCGTTGCTCAAATGTCTCAATTTCCTGACCAACACTGCAGGTGCCTGTATCTCTGGGGCCTGGTTGACACCGGGATATATTATAAAAGGAAGCGTAGAGTACAGCCTTGTCATGTAGTCTCAGACCGAAATGGAAATCCTTAGCATCATCTTAATCATCATCATTCTCATCGATCATCAGCATAAAAAATGTCTCAAATTCTGTGGCCCTTCATGCCCTGCTCTCATGGTGACTACAATTTCGATGTCCTCTCCACGTCTGTGGCCTTGGTTTGGTTCCGTCCGGGGTCCGGTATCGGCGAGTCCATGGGGACTGTCGTTTGGACGGACGTGGGGGCGCCCTCCGGAGGGAGAGCTCACTCATGCCGGCTCCGCGACCAAGCAATTATTGTCGTCATTAGGGGCTTAGTAGGTGGTGTCCTGCGTATGTTAGATCAGAATAGGCTCCACTGAACACCACCGAAGTGACTCGGCAGCAGTGCAGTTTTCTCCCACGGTGGGTTGCCTCTTGACGACTTGACTTTGACTGCTCCCTGTGGATTGCCGGTGATGGCTGCAGCGGGGCCGACCAGGCTGTGGCTGTTGACGGGGTGGTCGGAATGAGCGGCGTGGGTGCAGTGCACTGCCTCTGAGCTGGCGCAGAGGTTGGGACAGCAAATACATAAATAAATAAATAAATGCATACATAATTGACAGAAGTAAAAAAAAACAAATAGTAAATAAACAGAGAAATAAAAGACGAAGAAAGAAAGAAAGAAAGAAAGAAAGAAAAAATAACAAATTGATAAATTGATGAACGACAAGTGATAGAGCTATGGTATCATTTGATGAAACAATTGAAGACGCAAAACTCCAGCCAAATCTTGCTGCACCCAAGGTTCTTCACCCACACACGTATATAAGAGGCACTCCGAACAAACTAGGAAAACTTCACCACAAAATGAACGGTAGGGAAGTTACAAGCTTGCTCTGTACCCGGACCTGAATAGGAAGCACAACAAAATACACCAGAAAGTGCGAGTTAGGACCCAGAGAAAGCACTGTCCTCAACTGCTGAAACAAGCAGCTGGGAGCAGTCCTTCACTCCCCGTGGAAAGCCTGCGCTGCGTTCACACAGGGTGCAGGCACGTATCGGGCATTCCATTAAGACGTCAGGGGAATACTGCTCCCTGGTAGATGCCATTGCGTAATGGCCACTGGGACTCGGCACGACAGAACCTCCACAGCAGCGTCGCCATGAGTGTACTAGCCCACATTTCATGACTGAAGATACCGTCAAGCAACTGCTGTATGCGCGCATGAACATGCATAGCATTAGCGCTGGATAAACAATTAAAACAAACATCAATATTTAGTCTGGGTGTCTGGCCCTCAGTTGGGTGTTCACCCAGGTTGAGAGTTTCATGGACTAAAATACGAAGACAGGGACAACACTGAGGGTTTGCCATAGGGAATGCATCTCACAAGCTCCTCCCCTCCCCATCATCCCCCCCCCCCCCCCCTCATCTTTTTAATACGGTGTATCCATGAAGACAGCAATCATATGATGGGTTCAGGGTCAGACTCAAATTTGAACGTAGCGTTCGATGGGACCACATACATTTGGAAAAAAAAAAAAAAAAAAAAAAAAAAAAACTTGCACGACTGTCGCTCTAGCCGTTGGAAAAGGTCGAGAACGTTTTTGCTCAAAGGATGCTTATTTGACATTGGTCATCTTCATTTTAAATGGGAGTGGGTGCGAGGGAGGTGGTCGAAAGAAGATTGGAGATGGGGGTACAGGTGGTCTTTGCGAATGTGGCAACGTTCTCAGATTTTTGGAAAGAGATCTTTACTTTCCCTACGTATATCTTTCCGTCTGTGTGTCTGTCTGTCTGTCTTCATACATGTAAGTGTTTGTACGCATGGGTATATGCATGCTTGTATGTATGAGCGCATGCGCCTACACATCAACGAATACACGTATCTATGTATGTATGTTTTCTACGAGGGAGTATGTGAGTGCGTGTGCAGTGTTTTCTGGAAATGTATCTCCAGGTGTGTGAGTGTGTGTTTATTATATTTTGTTTTCTGAATGGAGAGTCTTAAAACTTAGTTTCCAATAGTTACAACAGCTTAGGGCAAGAGCCTTCGAAGTCTGTGCTCTGGACCTCTTCCTTGTGCTACATAAATTCTGAGGAAAAGGAAAGTTTTGATTATAAGTGTCCTACAATTGGATATCTAAAAACGCCTACGAATTTTCTTTTTTTTTTTTATTCCATTCAACCAAACCAAACAAACAAACAAAATATAAAATAAAAAAGTCAAACCTGACTTCTATTTTTTTCATAGTACACATATTTTTAACCAATTTTGACCTTTTGTATTTTTGAGTCATTATCTCAATAAGTTTGCAATTCCTTGCAACGTGTTTAGAGTTTCGAAGTTTCGTTGCATTTTATTGGTTTGTAAATTCAATTGTTAAAACATGTCTTGATCTAGCAAAACATCACTTTGAGATGATTTGGGGGCTGTCTTGATTTTAATATGTTCGAGGCCAAACAGTGTGCGTTTAGCTTTTACCTTGAAAAGGAAAATTGTCATTTTAAAACGTAGTGAGTAGGTCTCCTATAACTCTGTCGCCATTCAAAAGACTTATCATGCAGACTAAAACAATAAGCCGTGGAACCAGCCGCCCGCCGTGCCGATATGGTTAGCGTCGCGAACTCCTAGCTGTGAGGTCATGGATTCGATTCTCACCAGACCCATTTAATTGTGGGGGTTTTCTGCCCCGATCGGCTCCTACCTAGCGTTGAGTTTCCAACGGGCTCAACTGAGAAGACTGGGGCCACACATCCATTTCATCCATTTAATGGATGCGTCTCTGACAGTGTTGCTCAAATTTCCTGTCTAACACTTCACGTGTCTGTGTCTCCCGGGCCTTGTCGACGCTGGCAGATATGAATGTAAGCCTGAAAGTACAGCCCTGTCATGCAGTCTCAGACCAAATTGAAACTCATAACATCGTCTTCGTCATCCTCATATTCATTGAGAGGCATAAAAATATGTCTCAAATTATGTAATCCTCCATAACATGGTCTCATGTTGAGCGGTGTTTCGGTTGCATCTCCGTGTCTGTGGCCTCGGTGTGATTCTGTCGCGGTCGCCGGGTTTTGTTTGTCGACAACTTCATGGGGACTGTCGTTGGATGGAAATGGTGGCATCCTCTGCAAGGAGACCTGACTCACGATGGCTCCGCGACTAAGCAATTCTTCTTTGTCAGTAGGGTGTAGTGCGTGCGTGCGTCTGTGTGTGTCTGAGTGCTTTTGTGCGTTCGTGCGTGCGTGCGTGTATGCCGTGAATGTGCGCGTACGCGTTGTATGTATTTTGAGGTACAGAGACCTTCCAAATTAACTCTGATAAAAGCGGAAGGGAAACAAACTCCTTCAAACTATAAGCTACGCATTTGGCGACAGGCGTGAACGCGCGTCTGTTAAATGTAAAATATACTTTCTTTCTTGCATGGCAGTTTAAATCTGTGTGTAGGAAACATCACAGTGTAAAGTCCAAACTACAAACAGACTGTTGAATCCAACAAATGAGCCGGGGAGTGAAAGAATTGTACAGCATTGAGCCTACTGCAATTACAAACAAAGCATAGTCAGACGAGGGCATATATAAGTTACACCGTACTGGAGTATTATACTTTTCGGATAGGAACATGACATCGAATCCCTTCAACTGGGAGCTCATTGATTCTTGTTGATAACATCATCAATACCTGGTTTAAAAAGCCTGACCGTTTCCAAAATGTCTTTTTGTTTCCCAAAATGTGCATATGTGTATGTGTGTATGTGTGTGTGTATGTATGTATGTGTGTATGTATGTATGTATGTATGTATGTAGTATGTATGTATGTATGTATGTTGTAAGTATGTATGTATGTATGTATGTATGTATGTGTGTGTGTGTGTATGTATGTATGCATGTATGCATGTATGTCTGTCTGTATGTATGTATGTATGTATGTGTGTAAGCATGTATGTATGTATGTGCCGTATATACGTATATACGTATGTACGTACGTACGTATGTATGTATGTATGTATGTATGTATGTATGTATGTATGTATGTAATGTATGTATGTATGTATGTATGTTATGTACGTACGGTACGTACGTAACGTACGTACATACATACATACATACATACGTACGTACGTACGTACGTACATACATACATACATACATACATACATACATACATACATACATACATACATACATACATACATAAATTGCTTATGTTAATTGTACCTACATCATACATACATACATACATAAATTAACATAAGCAATTTATGTATGTATGTATGTATGTATGTATGTATGTATGTAGTTGTATGTATGTATGTATGTATGTATGTATGTATGTACCGTACGTACGTACGTATGTAACGTATGCATGTCTGTCTGTCTGTCTGTCTGTCTGTATGTATGTATTATCGTGTGTGTGTGTGTTGTGTGTGGTGTGTGTGTGTGTGTGTGTGTGTGGTGTGGTGTGTGTGTTGCACGCGCGCGGCGTGCTTGTGTGTGTGTGTGTGTGTGTGTGTGTGTGTGTGTGGGTGTGTGGTTGTGTGTGGGTGGTGGGGGGGGAGAGGGGGTCTCGGTCGCGAGCTGTCCCTTCTCTTAAAGCGTTGCTAAAACAAACAAACAAAACAAATAAACGAACACAATGTAGATTACTTCCTTCAGTGTTGCCATTTCCCAACCTCACATTTAGGTACCCCACACACACACACCCACAACACACACACACACACCACACACACACACACACACACACACACACACACGCACGCACGCACGCGCACGCAAGCACGCACGCACGCACGCACGCACGCACCGCACACAACGCACACACACACCACACACACACACAACACACACACACACACAGGGCCAGGGCTCTTAAAGCATATTCTTCACCCTCCCAATGAAGATAATTTTGACTTGACACGGAAAAACACACACACACACGCACGCACGCCACGCACGCACGCACGCACGCACGCACGCACCGTACGTACGGACCGCATTGCACGCGACGCGCGCGCGAACACACACACACACACACACACACACACCACACCACACACACACACACACACCCATACACACACATCACACACACACACACACACACGCGCGCGCGCGCGCGCGCGCGCGTGCGCGCACTAAGCACACACCACAATACACGCGCGCGCAGGCATGCTCGCATGCATGCAAGCAGACACACACACACACGCATGCGAACGCCCCCCCCCCCCCCCCCCCCCCCCCCACACACACACACACACACACTCACAAATGAAGACACACAATCAATATACACGTTTGCGTACCTGAACAATTAAAGCAGTGCATACTATTCGGAAACACACACACACACACACACACAAAGACACCAAACACACACACACACACACACACACACACACACACACATACACACACACACACACACACACACACAACACACACCACACACACATACACACACACACACAACACACACACAGGTTACTTCGAAAGACGACACAAAGGACATTTTGTTACTTTTATGTTACGCAATGTTTGGATGTGTCGTATGTTTTGAGAACAGCTATGCGGTGTGAATGAATTGATGGATAACCAGTTTGTTTGAGAGGTAGGGGTAAAAGGCAGGGTTTGGGTGGTGGCGGCGGTGGTGGTGGTGGTGGTGGTGAGATTGTATCTGGCGCCAGCGCTTGGCAGCGGATTCCGTTATGTGCACTATTGTTTCAGCTACATTATGAGGTCTGTTATGTGACATGTGGATAGGAGGGGTTGTAAAGGTCATAGGCTTTTTGACTATGTGTGTTGAATAATCTTGATAAGCAAAACAGCACGTTGGGAAAAAAAAATTGTGGCGGCGTTAGTGGTGGTGGGGGGTAATGGTAGTGGTGTACCTTGTTTCACCCATCGTTTTGGCTACCTATCGGAGTTTTACGTAGCCATCCCACAAAGACTGACTACATACTTTCTGACTTACTGCCAACAAAGGTGACCAACTACTGCACCTTTTTTTTTTTTTGCGAACGGTTACTTTTAAAGTGAGATGCTGCTCGATGTTGACAGTCCACTGACCATTTTGCTGACAGCATGCCTTCTTAACAGTAACAGGTTACCCGATATGGATTAGCCACTTTTAATATCCAGCGCCGTGGCTACTGAAATCCAGCACCAGTGTACAATGTAGGGGACAATCTTTGAGCCTGTGCCTGAGGATCCATTCAAGGATACAAGGGAGATCAAAAGATATGGAACAGTCTGAGTGGTCAGCTCTGCTGTTCAGTAAACTCAAGCAATGTCAGTGGCTAAGAATTGTGCAGGACAACCTTTACTTGGATCTCCTAAGA
>JADBJO010008226.1:55434-70434 GCA_016801955.1 Conus betulinus | reverse complement strand
CGAGACTACACAATGTGATATGTACGGAAGAGACAATGCTATCTGAAAACCACATAGCATAATCTGTCTGTGGTAACAGTATTGTATAGAAGCCGTTAAGAATAGTTGTCTTCTAACAGGTACGTTCTTTCGACAATTTACGGTTGCTGTATTTCTGGAACCTTAGAAAGTATGTCCTGCCTTCTGTGTACTCGTGGCTTTTGTCTGAATAGCTCATAAAATGATTCTCTGTAGCGAGATCCCATGGCGTAATACACGAAAATATTGAAACTAGCATTGATGTATGTCAACATCTTATTCACCCAGAACGTGGTGAGGTAGAAATTCTGGTTACGCCGTCCACTGTTCATTTCTGGAAAGAACATCCAACTGAAACGACTCACAGCGAAGGGGAAGACACAGACGATGAACAAGATGGAGGTACCAATCAGCATCTTCGTGAGGGCAACCTCCCGCGGAGAGATGGACGAGGACCATCCGGCGCGCCATGTCACAATCTGACGAAGTTTCATCGTGGTAACTATCGTCGTTGAAATGACCACAATCATCACAATCCCGGGCAGACCTGCACCATACACAAAACTATCCAGAGAGTCGACTATTTCCTTGTGAGTTTTGTAAAACTGTCCAATCACAACCGTCTTTAAAAGAACGCCCGTCACTGGATCGTAAATGCAGCCGATATGTAGTCTGAATGACACGATGAAATACAGACCCACAACTAAGAAGTAAACGACGATAATGATGACAGCCATTGTCTGGTTCGCATCAGGGGGTGGGATTTGAGTGGACTGAGGACACAGAGGCATCTCTCACTAGCAATGATGGAGGAGAGGACAAGAGACACATACATAATACCCAGAAACCGGTGAAATTATGGTTGGCCAGGAAAGTATACATAGGACCGTATCGTTCTGTGGTGGTGAACTGCCGATACACCTGCTCAGCGTGATGAAACATTGACACTATAAGGTACAGCTCGTCAGCTAGGGACAAAGCAAAGAGACACAGGTTGACACGATCCTTCAGGCCCTGTTTGTAGAACACCGCCATGTTGATGACGTTGCCTGGACCACCAATCAAAAACAGGAGTGCCAGCACGATGTCTTTCATTCTGCCTGCAAACGCCTCTACCTCCGCACTAACAATATTAGAGGGGTTGTCCCATGGCAAATATTCCATCTCACTGAAGACGACTGTTTGGCAGCCGTCAGGAATCGACGTATTATGTGCCAGAGTTTGGGAATCTCTGTGTACTGTATGGTTAAACTGTAGCGTGGCATTGTTATTTGCAGAAGTGGTCGGTTGAAACGATCTGGACATGATAACCTGAGATTGAGACGCCACAGAATTATTGATATTTTGAATTTCAAAGCAAACGCTCGCCTCTAAATTGCTGTGCTGTTAAAACTGGTAATGCAAAAAACATGAAGACCAAATATAATGACTAGGTCCAGTTTTTCGCTGCATATTCCAGAACGTCACTTTTTGTAAAATATCCGCAGCACTTGCAGTAACCATCAACATCCCTCGTGCACCTCGCACATGTTGTGACAGCTAATCAAGTAAAAAGAAAAGCTCAGTTATTATGAAGACAGAATAATGTGATTCTTGTAAATGAGCGGAATCGCCACAAGCAAAGCCGACAAAACTGCGTCTACAACAGCTACACATGTAGCGAATTAAGAGCAATTGGACTTAAGTTCAAAGGTAAATACAAACAGTATATTAGTGTCATCTACAACACTTCTTGCAACAGAAAAGAAAATGCAAATTGTTGTAAGTCGTCCAGAAACTGAAATATTCTGGATACAGATATGCACAGGCAGATCGTTTACCGTCTGCAGTCTTTCTAACAAGGCTGTATCGACCGAGCAACAGTATTTTGTTTTTGTTGCTTTTCTAACAACACTTGCCTTCCGTTACACATAGGTTGAGGCATCTGAACATCGCATTTCAAGCACATTGGTCACGCGATATGAGGGAAGCGGACAAAGATGTTGAGCCTGTTTTTCTTGATCGAGAGATTCTATCGCAGAAACAGCAGTAATCGGTTTCGTTAGGTGTTGAAATTTATGTTCACTGTTTACATAATCTGATTTAATATCGATGAACTGATACGAAAAAAAAAAAAACGTAAAAAAAAGAGAGAGAGAGAGAGAGAGAGAGAGAGAGAGAGAGAGAGAGAGAGAGAGAGACAGACAGACAGACAGACAGACAGAAACAGAGAGACAGAGAATGAGACAGAGAGAAATGTGGCACTGTGAAAGGAAGGCACTAGGAAATGGATTCTCCAGAACGACAACTGCAGATAACACTCTGACATCGAGCAAGTTCACCAATTTGTTATACGGTTTTATCCACAAAGAACTGTGCACAACTACGATGTTATCAAGTATGAAAGAGAAGGAATAAAGATTATGATTAGAAATTATTTCTTTTATGAATGCATTTTCTTTCCAAACGCATTTACCAATTTACAAACATCTTATTGTCTGTGCCTCACGTCGTGATTAATGAACGAAGCATAAGACACACAGTGTGTGTGTGTGTGTGTGTGTGTGCGTGCGTGCGTGCGTGCGTGCGTGCGTGCGTGCGTGCGTGCGTGTGTGTGTGTGTGTGTGTGAAGTATAAGACACATAGTGTGTGTGTGTGTGTGTGTGTGTGTGTGTGTGTGTGTGTGTGTGTGTGAAGGACTCATCTTCCCTTGAGTGATGAAAATGGCGTTATCACAAGAAGTAGGCTGCTTTCAATTCAATACCATGCCGACCATCCCCAAACCGACAAGGCATTCCGATCGGCAGATAGGTGAAAGGCCATTAGATATGGGGTTTCAGATGGCAATGACATAAAGACTCCCAGATCAACCGGCAGTGTCCCCACCACGCCGGGGTATAGCCGTGGGTGGCACCTTCTACACTAACAACACGACCTATGCGTCGTGTAACAGGCAGGGACAGGTCTAAGCCACGGGCATGAATATTTCCGAAAAGAATAACGACAGAATGCAGGGAATGGGGAGGGGGGAAGGGGGTGCTCCTCAGCTTCAGTTAGCAAACCATCTACCTGTAAAATGCTCAGACATGGGTATTTTTGAGCTGAAGACGGATGTACTGGGCTACGTGTGAATAACAGCAATACAGCTACATTTCGCTCTATGAACGGTTGATGACAGTACACGGAGGAACGTGTGCAAACTGAGGGACTGGCAAACCGAGTGCCGTGGGACTGGCCAAGTGCTGGAGTGTAAGCTTTAAAGGGACCCACTCTAGGCTCGCGATAATCACCCAAGCCAGACGCGAGAAGCCAGGTGTTGGGGACAAGGGATGCATACTACTACTGGCCAAGAAAAAATCATCACAATCTCCGTTTGAGAATGACTTTCAATTCTGGAACGTTTTCCAGCAGATTGCTCGATGAGGTTATTACAGAAAAAGGTGACTCGTACTGAACGATTGTACTAAGACAACACAGACGCGGCCTGTATAAGAAAAAGACCCATGGGTATCCAAACCTCTAGTTCCCGATCAGAAGACATCAAATGTCAGGAAGAATGATTCGGGAAAGCAGAAAGAATGCGTGCCGTCATATGTCAAGAACATCATCCCAACCGGATGGATACTAATGAGCAGATACAATATAACAGCATTGACATTATCGGGTGTCACACTACCAATACTACTTTCAACTGTTATGGCCTCGTAGACACAACTGTCCTCACGTCGGATATGCCTGCCAATAATTACTTGTTGTTGTAGTTGTTGTTGCCGCTTCTGTGTTGTTGTTGTTGTTGTTGTTGTTTTGTTGATGATGATGATGCTGTTGTTGTTGTTGTTGCTGCTGCTATTATTGCGTGGGAGGAGAGGCTAGGGGTTGGGCAAATTGTCAGAGCTTTTCAATTTGCTGGGGGCTGTAAGGAGACTAGACGAGACAATGACATAGAGAACAGGCAGATCAATTGTAGGATGGTGCTCCCCAGTGGTCCTACGGACGCGCCAGTATCTTATCACAACCACGGCGTATCCCCACTATACCAGACCTTGCCTTTGAAACTGTCGACCTCCTCAAGAGAACCTTCGGAACGGTACCTAGATTGTAAGGTGATAATGAACCCCACAGACTTACTGTAGACCTCCGGTATAAAGCACACAGCTTTCAAGACACTCTCCGGATGACCTACAAGTAAGCTGACGGGGATACGTGCTCCACATTGGCTGAATGTTAGATCAAGAGTGTTAAAACAATTGACCAAACCTTATTCTTTTTCCTCCAAAGTTTTCATACAAGTTTCTGTTTCCTTCTTCGCGGGTCTTACACATTATAAGATTGTCTTCTGATCGATTTCCCCCTTGTTTTGGCGTAGGGAACTGACATGGAGTCTATATCAAATGAAATTTGAAACAATGACAGGAGAGGCTCTGTTGTGATTATTCTCAGCGGAAGCCTTGTCTATAGGCTTTTAACAAGTCAAGTCCATCTATATGAGTATGGACATACTTGTACAAAACAGGAATAGGAAATATCAAATGGAAAAAAAAATAGTGTAAAAACTGGACGTCCTTTGGAAAGAGAACACTGAACACAGAGTAACCGCATTT
The DNA here is from genome assembly GCA_016801955.1 of Conus betulinus. Lineage (NCBI taxonomy): Eukaryota > Metazoa > Mollusca > Gastropoda > Neogastropoda > Conidae > Conus > Conus betulinus. The sequence continues at coordinate 65,836 of JADBJO010008226.1, read as the reverse complement.
GAAGAAATCGTATAGTTATACAGAACTTGTGTGAACACCAATGAAGTAACACGGCCATAGCAGAAAACACCTCCTTGAAAATCCAAACGCTGGCGAGGAAGAAATCTCACGAAATAAATAAAAGCTACAATTAACATTGCAAACAAAAACAACAACGAAACACAAACAAAAAAGTTGCGAAAAACCCTGTCAAGACCTGAAAGCAAATTGCAGTATTCTCAGCAAATCAGATTTAGCAACGAAGGCTAAGAAAGTCGAAAACCCACGAGTGCTTATTCAGTGGTCTTATCCAGTTTTCCAGGGAATCATTTGTGCATTCTAAATCTTGAACACTCGCAATGAACAAAGAAACTCTTGAAAAGCATTTCAACAGAACCCTAGGCGATTGTCCGAGCAAATTTACGCTTGAAATCAAATGTTTGGTGCAACAACATTGGGCAATTAAATATCGCGTTTAAGAAAGCTAAAGCCAACTTATTGCCTGGTCTTCATGGAATATAAACATTCTCTAGAAATATTCCAATGTCTTCGAGAGACCAAAGAAATGGATACATTCATCAGTGAAGAACTTTAAGGTCTGTTACCAATGTATGTTAGCTGACAGGTGTGTGCATACCAAAAGAACAGAGCTCCAGTGATATCGGCTAGTTGAGACAGATATCACTTCTGATTGTCCTCTCTGTCGTGGACGTGAGGCTGGATATACTTCACATCAAATAAATACATGGAAGTGCCAGTCCCGTCAGACGGCATTCCAGGAATGACTAGTAGTGTAGAGTATGCCACGATAACTTTAGGAAGCAATCCTAAGGCAAACAAAAATATACTTCGACGTAATGTGATTTTATTTGGAGAGCATGTATGGGCATGCCAAAAGAAGATTCAAAAGGCACTGGATATGTATCATGCTAAAGAAATGCTGAAAAGGTATCCATATGGCTTATCCATGAGATTCATTACAAAGGAATACACAACAGACTGGATCATTTAGAAGACTTGTACATCAATCGGCGGCCCATTTCAACCAGTACTGTTTGTGTTGTCTATGGATATCATCTTGAAGGCAGCAGTTAGCAGCACAAATACAGCAGACCTTGGTAGTAAGTATCGAATGCACTCTCAAAAAACGTACATCGATGACGAACTGTCCTTTCTGCTGGGGAAAATGAATTGGGGAAAGCAGTGATGCAGTCAGTCACGTTGGTCCTTTCATCCTGGATGTCTTCAAACCAAACAAATCGCAGACCTCTCACTGCGGGAGGGGAAAAAATAAATGAAAGATCACCGGTTCACAGTAATCAACAAAGCTGTTCTAGCAGTGATGGGACAGCCTGCGAGGGGACTTGGAAAGTGGCTTGATGAGTTCTTGAAAGACAAAAAGGTGGGACAGCTGCATGTAATGTAATCTGCCAGTGTAGCTTCCGTGGCAAATAGAAGGTCTAGAGCATGCAGTTGAAATTGACTCCAAAACGTATCTGGCCTCTGCTGAAATACGATATCATCAATGGCACTGTAGAATCACTGAAAGCCAGAATCGACAAATACAGAAGAAAACAGCTTGGTGTTCCTCCTAGTCTCTCGCTGACATTGTAGGCCTACTGTACTATCGACAAGCAAAGTTGCACCCACTCTTAAAATCCATCGCTTAGTCAAGTGAGGAAAGGAAGTTTAATAACCATGCTTGAGAAGCCGGGAAACATGGTCAATCCAGTCCAAGCTCAGCTGGCACTAAGAAAAAAAAATATCCACTAAAGAGGTCTCCAGACCATTGACATAACAGGACACACACACACACACACACACACACACACACACACACACACACACACACACACCCGCTCGGGCAGGAACAGGGATCAGCAAAAAAATGACATGAGGGTCAAAAGCAAAGGGCAAAACAACCACATACACGGTAATTGGAACTAAAGACAGAGGAGTGAGCGAAAGAAATCTGGAGGGTAGACCAACAAGTCCAACATGGCATTGGATAGAATGTTAAAGCACACTCCAAAGAGGTCTCTGCTGGAATAGTTCATGGCAAACGGCCTCTCTAAGGATCAGTTTTATCCTCAAATATTACCTCTTTTTCACGACTAGAAACTAAAGGAGGGGGGCAGCCATGAGCCTGTCATCCACTCCACCAGAGCAAACAAAACAATGGAACATGTTCTGAGCTCATGCAACGAAGCCTTGACGCAAGGACATCACCCAAAAAATGGCATAAAAGTGTAGTACTCTAACCACATACGACCCTAAATGAACTTTTGTGTGCCATTTGAAAGCAGTGAAGGATGCCTAAATCTACAAGACTTAGAAGTTTAAAATTCTAGCATACGTGAGGAATCTGTATTCCAAAAGAAAGGAGAAAAATGTAAATTTAAAAAAAAAAGCTGACATGAAGGGTCATCCAGAGGTCGTGACCTGCATTCAGCCAGTCACTATTAGATAATGCGGTGTGAGACACTTGTAGGACGAGGGCATCTCTTCTAAAAAAAAAAAAACCTGTTATCTAGCTTAAGTGGACTATCTTCGAAATTACAGCAACAGTCTTTCAGTTGAAGATGACCAGAAACGCTTAAACGGAATCAAGTTACATGATTCACTGTCCAAGACTTTGCTTTTTCTACCACGTTAGATCGCAGGGTGAAAAAAATCTTTGTAGGCCTTATGTTGATTTACGCCCTACCAAATATACTGACATACAATATTCAGACAATTGTGACCTGTTTCCAAGTTTCTGAAAACATGTATATGTCTGTTTTCCCAATTCATTTGCTGATATATATTTATATATCAAGAATACCACTAAAATGCCTAATATAATTCTTAAAATTTTAAAATCGACAGGTCTGTTTCGAGCGCTGGCTCTCCTCAGGATGGTTTTGGGTTGCCTACTGCCGGTGTTTTATAGCCCAATGTCACTGTTTACACGTGCGGATTGGCTGCACGTGTTGTTCGGTTTTCAGGTTGTTTACAGTTCAGGGTGCGTTTGCTGACAACGATTTCCATTTGTGCCTGCAGTTGTTTACTATTTCTACTTTAGTATTTAGAGTTGCTAAGTGTGGTTTGCATAGTATTAACCATTTTTCTGTTGAACATAGGTTGCATCTTTTAGAAATGTTGTTGTATGGTGATGCCCTTTTTATGATTTTCCAGGATATGTTATAGTTTATGTTTTTGTCTTTAAGTCTCCAAATATATTTGCTCAGTTCTGTTTGGTTTTTGTATTTTCTCTTTGTTGAATGACTGTTTATGGTTTGCATACCTAGTTTCGAAGTGATTTCAGTGATCCATGTATGTTTCTTTTTCATTTTCTGATGTCACAGTGGCTGGTATACAATGTTGTTATAGAGGCATTTGTGCTTAAGGGACACTGTTCTTTTTTTAGTACAATTGCAGGATTTCATTTCTTCACCCTTCTTTGCTGTGTTGCTTTTCATTGTGTTGGATGAATTAATTATATTTTAAGGTTAGGCATGCATGAATATGATAGTTTGATGGTGTTCTTGTTGAATATTTTGGACAATGTGTGTTCTTTTGGGAAGGATTCTGTCAAAATTTGAAGAACTCTTTCCCTACGTTTGTTTCTACTCGTTCATCATATGGAGGGTTGTACCATGTGATTCACACACACACACACACACGCATATATATATATATATATATATATATATATATATATATAGAGAGAGAGAGAGAGAGAGAGAGAGAGAGAGAGAGAGAGAGAGAGAGAGAGAGAGGAACAGACAGACAGACAGAGACAGAGAGACAGAGAGAGAGAGTCCACCACCAAAGGATGTCTGTCATTAATATAAAATTTCAGCTGCCGGGCCTTCAGAACATCGGAGTGAACAGCAGCTCCAGGCTGTCACAAAAACCACCCACTATCTTTTCACACAGTCTGTTATCACGCTCAAGTAAATTCCATTCCACTGTGGAGACACTGGAGGCGAAAACCAGGTGCTCATGTTCAGGTAGCCAGCTGAGCAGAGCATTTTCGGGACCCAGCAACCTAAATAGAAGCTAATGCTGTCATCCACAACCAGCCGAAGAGAAGGATAGAGGCAGAATTTGGAATGGACTCGAATGGCTAGCTCCGGACGCACCAGCAGACAATCATCTCCAGAATGAGGATTGACCTCTGCTGCCTACCGAACCACCTTAACCGACTGAAGGTTGCCCACACAGACGACTGTCTAGACGATGCCGTTACCTATACTCTGGGACGCCTCCTTTAGATCAGTCTTGATTTACTTGAAAGCGATTCAACAATTTACCATTATTTTAAAAAATATCTATGATGATTTAGTGAAAAGATTGAAACAAACAAACAAACAAACAAACAAACAAACAAAAAAAACCTATTCAGTTTAGTTCGTACTTTTTGATATTTACAGAGCATTTGATCACATATGTCACAGGCGTTTCTTACCTTAGTAACAAAAAAATAGAGGCATAAGAGACCCACCTCTATGCAGGTTTATTAGATACATATCCTATGAGACCAGACCGTTGCTATTAAGGGTTAACAGTCCACGATGAAAACCTTTCATAAGGAGCACCACAAAATTCTGCCCTAAGTCCACGACTGGTTGTAGTTTATGTCATGTATATTGTTTATAACGTTGAATCTGTTGTCACGTTACATACAAGCGTACCTTAAACCACGGAAAGTCATATTACGAGGGAAAAAATATACATAATATGATTTAATTAAAAGAAAGTCATAGAACGTACGTGGAAGGTAGACTTTAGCGATTCAAAGACAGCGACTTACTGTATTTTGAGGTAGTGTATTCACACGTGATTTGCACTTGGAAATGTTAAGATGCAGCAACAAAGTCAGTATGAACAACTGGGAGTCACTTTCCAAAGTAACTGCAGAAGCGGTGTGTATATCGACAGCGGAGATGCAAACGTTTGTCTTTCATAAACTGCCTTAACTTCTGTAACTATATATTTGACCAGAAGGGCTCTTGAAACTATGCATGGGGCATTTATTTTGCCACTTTTCGATTATACCCGTATCATCTGAGATAATTTGCGCAGAGAATCAATCCCGCATTGTAGCAAATTTATACTTAGATGGCATGCGCATTATTACAGATCCGATAGGGGACACTATCCACGAGAACGTACAGTAAACAATAAAAAAAATAGTGCTCTTCACTTAAAATGAGAGACGTCGAAGACATAAAATGATTTTGCTTCACAAGATAGTCTACAATGATTTGGTATTCCATTTCACCTGCTACTAAAACAAAGAAACAAACAAACAAACAGACAAACAAACAAGCAAAAAACACACCTCTCTCACTCACCCCAGACATTACCTTTATTCCCCCCCCCCCCCCCCCCCCCACCCACTCCACTCGCCATTCCACACCTCCCCTTCTCTTACCACCTTACTCGGATTATTATCAAGGAAACAAAAGGAACAAAATGATTCACTGTCGATTAAGACTTGTAATGACTGATCTCAATTGTGATCTACATTATTGTCGTATTATAAATGACCCGTCATGTGCTTGCACTTAGCCCCCCCCCCCCCCCCCCCCCCCACACACACACACACACACACACACACACACACACACACACACACACACACACACAGCAAAAAAAAAAAAAAAAACAACAACAACACACACACACACAGAAGAAGAAGTAGAAGACTGCTGAACACTTTCTTTTAAACCGCCCCAAATCAACGGCAGTCGCCCTCTGCTAAGTGCTAAGATGTCAGGAATTCTAGTTCTGTGGCCATCTTTTGACCATCAAAGAAATGTGGAGAGTCCGTGGTTTACTCATGACTACTAGACGTTTACGGTAACCAGTTACTTTTTTCTCCTCCAGAACGGGGAAGCAGTATCAAGATTATGTGCCACCCCTTCACCCCCATCTATTGCTTTGTTTGTTTGTTTCGAATGAGAGATTTCTAAGCCAGACATTGTTATCGTCAACTTGTCTGTAAGGTTAATACACTGACATGAAATTAGACGCTTGTTCGTTGTAAATTTTACTTTGACCGTGTAATAATGAATGTCTGTACAAACACACTGATTGAGCATAAAGAAGTCCGATAACATAACGTGAACATTATTATTATTATTATTATTGTTGTTGATGCTGCTGCTGTTGTTGTTGTTGTTATTATTATTATTATCATTCACATGGTGCCTATCCTCGGCTGGCGACCAAACTCTAAGCGCTTTAAAATCCACTCTCGTTTACACAACGGGCTGCCTACCTGGGTGGTGCCAACTGAAGAGCTGCCAGCTGGCGCTTCATTCAGTTGTTTCCCGTGTCAGCCAGTCAACACAGTTCCATATTGTTCCCTCAGTTTCCTTACTTCCGTCATTCTTTTCATTTATCACGCAGCGTGCATGCTGTGTGTGTAACGTGACTTCCATACCAACGGCCAAACTGGCCTTCGCTTCCGAAGCTGGTGATGGGATCGTATGTGTATGCAATATGTCATGCGTGCGTTCACACACGGCACCTTGGTTTAAAGTCTCATTCGAAGGACTGTTTGGGAAATTACGTCAGAACCAATGAAATCATAAACACACTGCACACTCTTGCCTGAGGTGAAATGCACAGTAAGATCAACAATAAATAGAACAGAAGCCAAATGAGATCGTAATCTACAAAATCGACGCTACACCATGCTTCTTAAAATCGCGTTAAAATACAACAATACAATAACAAGATAACTGTTTCACCCAAAAAACGTTCCCTCGTCTTCCTCGATCGCAGTTCACGATTTGATTTTCCTTTCTTGGAAATAAAGATATAATGATTATTGCCAATGCTCCTAATGAAACGTAGATCTCACACCCTTGTTCTCAGCAATGCAATGTAAGTAATCTTGTAGTGATTTCCATGTAAATGGCGGAAACTGAATACAGATATTTTAGCCTGGAAGTATAAGCGTTGTCTGCAAACTACACCTGAGCAATATGTAGTGCATAGCAGATGAAGACGGCAAAACAGAAAATAAACAACGTCGACTTAGCTCTTATTTAAAACACAATACACACACAGACAAACTGATTATCAACAAGTGAGTCTTTTCCAGCGATTACAAGCAACATAAACTAGAAAAGAAAAATGCACAAGGCAATACTCCCAAATTGCAATTTGCTTTAGAGTGACAACTTATACAAATGAAGAGAGGAAGAGTGACGACAAATCCACAACAGGAAGGGGAAAAAAGAGAGAAGACAGGGGAAGGGGCGGAAGAGTCTACGAAGTGAACCTGATGTCGCCCGTCTATGGGACGCGTGTGTATGTGTAGTAGGGGGGGGGGGGGGGGGGGGGGGGGGCAGACAGGGATAGGGCGAGAGAGAATGGGGAGGTGGAAAAGGACAGTGAAGGATTTAGAGAACAATGTCTCAGAAATTCCAAGCAATCATGTTATGTAATAAACGCATAAATAATGTCATACATAAAATCGTAAAACAATACTAATGCAGAGCGAACAAGAAACACAAAATTAATGTAAGCAGTCATGTAATAGTCACAGTCTTCTATAAGAGTAAAGTATGGAAAACCGTATGCATTTACAGGCGAAGGGAGCTAGTTGAATGCAGAGACAGCTTCGAAACGTCCGTATGTGTGTTTACAGGCGAAGGGAGCTAGTGAATGCAGAGACAGCTTCGAGGTGTTGTTGTACGTCCGTGGAGTCGAGTGTGTGTGTGTGTGTGTGTGTGTGTGTGTGTGTGGGGGGGGGGGGGGGGGGGGGGGGGGGGGGGGGGGCTGTAATAGTTGTCACAAGTTTTCCTTGCCTCTCTCTTTTGTTGTGCTGCAGCTGCCATTCTTTCTTCACATAACTCGGCACCTTTGTGGATAGAAGAGCGCCATCTAGCTCAATCCATGGCAGTTTGTTCCCAAGTGCCGGGTTGATGTTACACGTTTTCAGGGATGTTTTGAGAATGTCTTTGAAGCGTTTTTTTTTCTGATCTTCATGAGAACACATTCCTTGTTGCAGCTGACTGTAGAAAATGTTGATCTGGTATATGAGCTACATGGCCTGCCCATCGTAGCTGAGACAGTATCGGGATGGTCTAGATGCTTGGCAGGCCTGCTTGTTCAAATGCCTCTGTCCTGGATTTTCTCCCGCCATTTTGGTTGTGTGAAATCCAAATTACAAGAGAAAGAGATGGGCAGCATAGTTATGCATCAAATGTCCCTCAGAGGCAATGCTTCTTATATATATATATAACTTGCTCCTTGGAATTTATTGTTTTATTGTAATTTTAGTCCCTTGCGGATTCATTCCAAGAACTGGGTCCTCTGCACTTGTGTCTTAAGAGGTTATCTTTTTTTTATATTTTCTACTATTCACAAGAGAAATGTAGCTGGTTTTTTTGCTCTTCATGATTTTCTTTTGCTTCTTAGGTGGCACCTTTGGTTAGTTTTTTGAAAACTCATCAAACATACTACGGTATTGCACACCAGCCTTTTTCTGGTATAGCATTCTTCTTAAACCGAAAAGGCAGAGGAATCAAATTACCACTTTTCGCGGTCACTGAGGAGAAACAATCAGGTTTCGAAATACCGGTATCTGACCAGGAGTTATAAGTTAGTGAGCTTGCTCCCCAGTGGAGATGGTCTCCCACTTAGGAGTGTAAAAGCTTGCTGAAGGTTCATTTTGAGAAGCATTTTTTATTCCCCACTCACCCACTCAAGCACATACTGTCGGTTAGGCAGAATTATCTACCACCACAGATATGAAGGCTTATCACCCCCGTATTTTTACGATCTGAGACATAAGAGCAAGCTTTGTTTATAATTCTATATATATATATATATATATATATATATATATATATATATATATATATACATATTTTGCATGGGCGCATAAAAGCGACCAACCTAGAAAACCATTGTTTTAGCCGCGGCTATATATGCGTGTTAGGCTTCATAACCCTCTTTGGATGTTGGAAGATAACGTAAATATCTCGTGGGTACAGAAACATAACACAAGATCATCAAGAGAAAAATAGCTGAATTGCTAATTTTCGACGTATTTCTGTTTGATGTTACTTTCAAGCCACCCATAATGAGTAAAGTGTCAAGAAATAAAAGAAATAATTCTATAATTCTGAAAAGAGGATGACAAGAAATAAATGCATTATGTGGGCAGTTGTGGATCTAGAAAAAAAAAAAATGATACAGGAGGAGAATCACTCTCTCTTGATAAATTATTTCACTGCAATGAATTAGTCAAATTACATACCTATATACAGAGGTCAGACGATATGCTTCAGAGACACTCTCAGAACAGTCTTGAAGTGTTAAACATCAATCCTGACACATGAGAATAAACTGCTATGGATCGACCAAGATGGCGCTACACAACCCCAAAAGGCGCCAATTCATGTAAGGAAAGGAGGAAAGCCACAGCGCAACAAGAGTCAGGCAAAGGAAGACCACGCCAGAAATCAAGAGAGGACGTCTCCCACATTCCCTGTCCAAGCTGTCATCGCACATTCCGTGCACACATCGGCTTGATCAGTCACCTGCGTATCCTCAAATCATCTCATCCTCCCTCAACCCCAGATGACTAAAGTGGTCCTCGTCGATTCGTCAAACAGCAAAACACTGAAAGAAACATCGGCTCCGAAGGAAATGGAAATTCGATGCGCAACTGAACTTCTCTCTTGTATTTACGAATTACTTCATCATCCTCATACAGAATTTCCTTTCACTTTCCTAAGCTGAACAGACTGAAGAATAGATTATCAAATCTACCCATACTTATTTTCGTTTATTATTACATTGCTCGATGTATAGATTGGACAGCAGTGGCGTATTGGATCTTCTTTTTGATGGGTCCAAGGGGTGGGATTTAAAATAATATTTTTCCCCTTAACACTAACTTTGAAAAAACTCAACAGACTGGACCAATTATGTGAGGTAAATTACATATCAAAACCAGTTTCACTTCCTATGTCTTTGTCTTTGTCTCTGCATTAATGCATGAAGTGTTTACATCTTTTTATATGTTTAACATTGTAAAATAATAATTTCAGGTCCAATGTTTTTTTTTGTTTGTTTGTTTGGTTGGTTGGTTTTTGTTTTTTCGCTGTCCAACCTCTGCGCCACCTCAGAGTCAGTGCACCACGCCGCTCATTCCGACAAACCGTCCACAGCTGGAGGCGAAAATTGAAGCAAAATTCAACAAGAAAAGATAAATAAACAGGGGGGAGGGGGGGGGGGGGGGGGCACTAAACCGCCAACTAAAAGAGCAAACAAATTGGAAGGCAAACATGTTTTCGATTTTTTTTTTCGGGGGGGGGGGCGTGTGTTTTGTTTTTTTCCTCTTTTGTCGTTTCGTTTGGCAGCACAGTGATTTCCCTTTTCGAAAAAAAAAAAAAATCTTGAAAGGAAT
>JADBJO010008226.1:45434-50434 GCA_016801955.1 Conus betulinus | reverse complement strand
CAATGCATCTAACTGGAAATATCAGGGAGAGAGTAACTAAGATGATGTAACCTGACTGTATCGAAAATGGGTGACAATGCACACTGACGCGTCCTGGTATAACCTTAGTCTATAAGAAACAATACATCAGAGTCTGGTGAAGCAGCCCTAAAGATGTTAATTGCTAAGTCCCCTTGCGTTCAATGTGTTTGGGTTTTTTTCCCTTCATATTTCACTCCTCTCAGATGTCCACTCAAGCATCTCATACGAATTCTGCCGTTCTTCGCAAATCTTCAATGGTGTCGTTAAGACTTGTGTCCACCGTGGTCGGTGTAGGCAAGACCTGATCCGCACAGCCGCATGCTCGGGCAGCTACGGCAGACGTGTTCTGTTGTCATGGTTATTCTCCACAGGGGCACTCGCTTTTCTGGTTGCTGCAAAGTTTTGTGGACATGTGGTGGCACAGGCAGTTTGGCCAGTCCTCAAACGGAAGATCGTCACCCTCTTTTTTTTTCTTTTTCTTTTTTCTGTCTTCTTTTTCTTTCTCTGTTGCTGCCCCTTTTCTGTGCCACCTCAGTGGCAGCGCATCCCCGCTGCTCATTCTGGCACCCCGCCCACAGCCACAGCCCGGCCAGGCCCACCGGCAGTCCCGGCACCGACAATCCACAGGGAGCAGTCAATGCCAAGTCATCAAGAGGCAACCCACCGGAAGAGGATCGTCACCTTCACCCATCGCTGTGAGAATTGGAATCTGTCGTTTAGGTTGTTATGGGGGTGCTTGAGCTCCCATCTCTCCTTCTGATGAGCCTTGGTGTTCGTCTTTCCTTCACCATGTCCTCCTTGACCTTGTGTCTGCTTTTCCCTTATCTCTGATGCTTCAATGTGCTGGTGCTAACTGTAGGACCACTTTCTGCACTTTAGCGTTAATGCAATCAGTGATGCTCATGGAGAATTCAGCTCTCTTTGCGGGAGTTCCATAGGGTTTGGAGCACAGAGAAAAAAGTCAGATAAGCGGGCTACGGTAAAGCCTTTGTATATGTTTGATTATAAGGTATATAAATGACAGGTGTATCGGATGTTATGTCACAACCAGCCGTATCATCAGCAACTCCTCAGACACTTGATACAATGTCAGATCTGTTCAACGTCAGTTTGCCACTGTTCATCTGAAGCTAATCATCGCTGATGCATGACCATCTGTACACAATGGAAATTTTCAGGAGAACCAATTAAAGAGGTCAGTGTCTGCTACATGTTTATGGAAGTCACCTTCATGCAGGGTCATTCTATTGATAATGGCTGCATGCATGTCTTAAACATGACCGATTTACCACTAAACCATCGCGCACAGTAAACACAAGAATAAATGGATCAGACTGAACCCGATCAACGAAGCAATGGGAGGTGCAGTTTCGGTTCAAATCAAAGCGGTGTAGTTGTAGGAGTTTGCTGCTGTCGCCATTACCTTCCCAGAATTGAGTTTAGTGTGGGTTCATTTCAGAGGACTGGATCCACACAGTCGAGTTCCAACCACTTAATGGACATTTTCTGGGTTATCGCTCATATTTCCTGAATACCACTGCAAGTGTTTCGGCCCTGGTCGATGCCGGGATAAATTATAAAAAATAAACATGGAGTACAAGATACAATTCCATATAATCGGCATCATCATTGGCAGCAGTAGCAGCAACAGCTGCAACAGCAGCAGCAGCATCGTCGCCGTTGTCATCGTTGTCGTGACGATGATGATGATGTTGACGTTGATGACGATGATGATGATCATCATCATCATCACCATCAGCATCATCACCATCATCATCAGCAGCAGTAGCATCATCATCATCATCATCATCATCATCATCAACATCGTTGATCAGTATTGGAAAAGGGAAATTATCAAATTCTAAGGCACTTCATGCCCTGCTCTGAAGGTACCTCAGTTTTCAATTTCCTCTCTGAATCTCTGTCCTTATTGATGTGTCGTGTCTGCATCGTGGGTATTGACACGTTTATGGGAACTGCCTTTAGACGTGGTAGAGCCCTCCGTTAATGTACATTCAAGATGACCCTCCGGCTAACTAATTATTGCCCCATAAGTAGGGGGCTAAGCAGGTGGTGTCCTATATGTATTGGGTCACCACTGACTGACGTCTTCAGACAAGGAGACTTAGGCATTGACATCAGTGGTTTTAGTTTCAGTTGAGTGGTTTTTGTTTAATGCCTTTTCATCGCGATATGATATCAGAGACATTGACGTCAGATTCAGAACAGATGGGAAGCTGTTTAAGCTCAAGAGCTCCAGGCATAAGCTAAGGTTAAGACAGATATAAGCACCGTCTGTTTGCTGATGACTGCACTTTCAACGCTTGCTTATAAAATGACATGCAGTCCAGCATTCACAAGTTCTCTCTAGCCTCTAACTTTGGTCTCACCATAAAAACACAGAAGTTCTGCATCATCCTGCGCCAGACAAATCCTACACTGAGCCAAACATCAAAGTCAACAGTGTGAGACTCGTTGCGGTGAGTAAATGCACCTACTTCGGCGGCACACTGTCCCAAAATGTTAACATGGACAATGAAGTAAGCGTTAGAATTGCAAAAGCAAGTGCAGCCTTCAGCAGACTATACGCCGGTGTTCAGAATAGAAGAGGCATCGGTCTAGAGACCAATCTGAAGCGATAAGGAGCAGTTGTTCTCCCCAAATGCCTACAAGCCGTGAATATGAATCACTTTCGCACAACTTGCCTCAGGATTATTAAAAGATCAAATGTCAGCACAAAAAACCCGTACACGGGGGTGTAGGGCTTAACATCCATACATTCCTGAGGCCGTCTCGGCTTTTGAATCATTCTAATGGTAGTGTTGTTGGTGGTGTTGTTAGGGGACAGCAGCAAACGTTTAGCAAGAAACCATAATATTCAAGGTGTGTCGTTAATCGCTTATTCAGAGTACGGTAGATTTCATCTGTGCAGTTGTCAAGCACTGAAGGCAAATAAACGCATTTACAAGTTTAAAAGACTGGTAGTTGAAGAGTGAATGAATGGTAAGCCTTCCAAAAAAGCTTTCAAAGTCTGGAAGCTCTGAACGAAGGGGCATGCTTCGCATTCAGGCAGACAATACAGCAGCTGTAAGCTGTGAGTCACTGGGAATGTTGAGTGTGGCCTACACAAGATGAATAACTAAACTGCTGTTTGGTTACTTGGCGACGAGAGGGATTTCAATGCATATTCGTCTCAGCAGGGAAACTTCTGGAAGGGTGTCAACATCTTTTCTTCTTCTTCTTCTTCTTTCTTCTTCTTCTTCTTCTTCACCATACAAACGAAATATGTGCATATCAGGCGATATCAGGAGCTTCGGTCTAAGCTGGCTGTCTACATCTTTTGGAGTCGATGGTTTCAGCTGGGAGAATGGTAAGTTCCCAAATCTTATACAGGACGCTGAATGGATGTGTCCTTCCACAGATACAAGCCCGCTCTGCCCTCTTTAACAGCATGACGCCATCAGTCACTTGAGAGGTGTTTGTAGAAGACGATGTGGTCTTTGTAATGAATGACACTATCACATCCATCATGGGGAGGGAAGAGAAACAGGTACTGCGATCAAAGGGAAGCAACAATAGGTGGGTGTTATTGATTTGTTTTAGCTGTGCAAAAGTGCTAGGGTTGTTTCTGAATGTGGAAAAGTATGTCTGAAATTCCAGCTTAATGCTATTTGTTGCGTCTAAAGATTGGCTCCGTTCTTGTCAATGTCAAGTCGATTCGTTGCTAGTTGGCTCAAAGAACTGTTGTAATGACCGATTAAACAATAGCAACATAGAGGTGCATCAACAATGGCCTGTACTACTGGTCAACATTGACAAAAAGCCCATGCTGCCACGGTAGGTGCCCATGATTCCATTATCAAGGTATCTTTGGGTGTTAAACACTCTGAAGTCACGTACACCCACTTGTTCCTTTCCTTGTTAGGATCGGAACCTAACAACACCATCAACACGACCTCCATCACCATCACATCAACAAATATCATTCATATCTTTGTTTTCTTGTTTATTTTGTTTATCAAACTCTCTCTCTCTCTCTGTCTCTCTCTCTCTCTCTGTCTCTCTCTCTCTCTCTCTCTCTCTCTCTCTCTCTCTCTCACACACACACACACACACACACACGCCACTCTCTCCCTCCCTCTCTCTCTCTCTCTCTCTCTCTCTCCTCTCTCTCTCTCACACACACCACACACACACACACCACACACACACACACACACACACACACACTCACCTCTCTCTCTCTCTCTCTCTCTCTCTCTCTCTCTCTCTCTCTCTCTCTCTCTCTCTCTCTCCTCTTTGTATAGGGTGGATGATAGCAAAACGAGAAGTAAGGAAATGGAACTGGATATACACCAATATCTTAGCTGACCAGTTCTTTTTTTCCATATTAGTTTGTTTTACACATACATGCGTATTCTAATGTGCTTTGTTTCAAATGAAGATAATTTTCATTGGCTAAGATTTATAATATCTTCCCGGTCTCAAGTTATAAGGAAAAACAAAACGACATCATACACGTAAAATTCATATGTATTAAATCAAGTACAAATGCCTAACTAGACGTCTAGATACTGGTACTAGAATTTTTTGTTTTAGTAAACGGAGGTTTGCTATTGTTGTGTTTACTCTTATCAATCCTCATCTTCTTTTTTCTTCTTCTTCTTCTGATTTTGATTATTTTTGTTATTATCATTATTTTTTTATTATTATTATTATTATTATTATTATTATTATTATTATTATTATTATTATTATCATCGTCATCATCATCATCGACGTCGTCGTCGTCGTCGTTGTTGTTGTTGTTTGTTCGTTTTCTTCTTCTTCTTCTTCTTTACATTATCATTGTCGTTGTTGTGAATATTGTTGTTGTATGTTTTTCATGAAACCAGTCAGATATTTAAACCTGGCTGCGATTGCCTGCTGAGATCAGGTGTTTTATATGTCTCGAGATAGAATATGCGCGTCTGTATGTC
>JADBJO010008226.1:30000-41978 GCA_016801955.1 Conus betulinus | reverse complement strand
TGCACGGCTGACATACTAAAGTGCCTGACATCAGGAAAAGAAACAGCTTAGTGTCATGGCAGCTAGTGTGTAACATTGTGTACGACCACAAGCAGCGCAATCAGACGGGAAACTGGTCTTCTTTCAAGTGTGAAGTTGTAATATCACCTGCCACCTTCCCCTTTCTATCATGTCAGCTTCCTGAAACAGACATGCGTACGACACAATTATATTCTCTTATTCAGATTTTTCGAAGGGAGAAAAAGTTCTATGATCTAACCGATAAAACTGACGCCATGAGGAGAGCTTTCTTCTATGACAGTATTGTATGGACAGGCTGCGAACCAGACTTTGACCCTCTGTCTCTGTATGGGATCACGAGTGGCTGTGCAAACTACTATGATTCTATTTTTTTTCTCTCTCTCTCTATCTCTGTCTGTCTGTCTGTCTGTCTGTGTCTGTCTGTCTCTCTCTCTCTCTCTCTCTCTCTCTCTTAGGGACTCTACTCACTCTCTCTTTCTCTCTCTCTCCCTCTCTCTCTCTTTCTCTCAATTTACTTAAATGAGCAGCAAACAAGACTTCTTTTTAGTGGGCTTGTATCTAATAAACAAAATGTGAAGGCCATATGGAAAGCAGTAGATGAACCTTCGAATAAACGTCTTTGCCAAAAATAAGTCTCATAACCAGCATAACACCAAATACATTAACAAACATTTAACATCAATTGCAGAGCACACTGTTAAAAAAAAAAAAAAAAAAAAAAAAAAAAAAAAAAACAGAACACAGAAAAGAATACCAAGTCAAATTACCTTGCAAAAGTGTAAACATCATTGCTAAGAATATCCGGGGCAGCTACATAACTTTAGTCTGTGACATTTAGTGATGTTTATTTACCTCTATGCCATTTAACCTTTACCCGGATGACGTTTTTGACTCAGCAGACCCGATTGTGCGGGTCACCCAAGACCTACATATTTTGTAGAAGCTTTTTCTTTTGCTTATACCTATTCAGACTGCGTGGGTCTTGTTAGACCCACACCTGATAAGGAGAGGTTCAGCAACTTATTCCTCACCCAATGGTGTGGGTCATGTGCGACCCATTGAAATGTATAGGACTGGGGGGAAACTGCGACTAATGCGCGCTGATAACTGATTGTGCTCATACATGAAATTTCAGTGACAAATGGCTATTAGGATCGTTGACAAACTCCTAGGATTTCGTGAGCATAGTTCTATCCGTTCATGTGATATGATGTTTTTTATTGAGTCCCTGGGTCACGGAAGACCCAGGAAGCTCGATAAAGGTTAAAGCAGACAGAATGTCACGGACAGAATTGATGGAAAAATTCTGAAACTATCAGCACCCGTCATATGTGTAAGTCCTACATATATTAATAATATATGCATTGATAAGTGTCACTTACCCGCCAATTTCAAAGTTGCAAAAGTGATACCCATTTTTAAATCTGGAGACAGTTCTGAGCCATCGAACTACAGACCTATAAACATTTTGCCAGTTCTGTCTAAGCTCTTGGAAAATACATAAGTAAACATCTTTACCACCTTCTTGAATCCTACAATCTACTGACTAAAAATCACTTGGGATTCAGGGAAAATCATTCTTGTCATACAGCACTCAAATTTAGAAGATCAATGGCTAACGAGTATTAATGAAAATAAATATTGTGGTGCGTTGTTTGTTGATTTTGCAGAAGCTTTTGATATACTTGACCACACATTATAATGCATGAAGCTTGTGACGGATGGTGTGCAGTGCGTGTTTTGCTGTCTGACTCTCACTTGAAGAAGTTTGGATGCGTTTACGACTTTTTCTCTACACACACCCACACCACACGAACATAGACAGCCAGGCAACAAGTTAAGTTTATCCTTTTTTTTCTTTTGCTGCCTGAACCATCAAATCAAAGCAACAACATAATAATATCAATCAGGTATAATAACTAGATTACGCCACAACCAAAGGACGCACAGCGATACTACAAACTATATTGTCACAATAACATATTTTTCTTTTTACACAGGCCAGGCAGTGTCACACAAACAGTCTATGCACTTGGCTGCATCTGGTCCTTGTCACACAGTTCTCACACAGGTCAGAAGCCACTCATGGGAGCAGCTCACGGAGTTCTTCCAGGGACTCCCACACAACAGAACGACATACGTCGACTCGACGGAAACGAAGCCAGTCACAGAAGTATTTCGTGGAGTAAAAAGTAACACAAGTCGTCGTCCTGACGAACTAAGAAGCCCTTTGACACGCAGCTCGTTGCTGACCTCACGGACAGCCTTTCAACGCCCCCTCGCGGGGCAGAGAGATGGCGGCTGAGTTCGTGCTGCACCCCGCATCCGGCAGACAGTGCACACGATGGCTACTGACCCTCGGTCAGTCTCTCCACATCCCCACAGGATAGAGATAGCAGCTGGGCACGGGCTGCATCCAACACCCGGATGGCAGTCAGTTCCAGGTTGGACAAGGGGCTTCATCGACACTTGGGGAATTGATAGCTTCCTTGATTATCTAGCCTACTTCCAACACATCTATCGTACTTGTTTGTGACTAACAGTCACTCTTCACACAATGTATTTCATTGGAACTTGGGGAAAAATCCCCATAACAGATTCTACAAAGTTTCAATACAGCAGGTGCATTACAACATTTTCTATGATGAACACCATGATTGTTTACATTGAGAGAAAGGATGTTCACTTGGAGCCCTTTTTCGAAGTACCAAGACCACAAGAATGACATATGAAGGAACGAACTCTGTTTGTCCCATTATATCATGAAAAGAATCCATTTATCATATCACATCACCACTAGATGGGTCCTATTATATTTCAAGGAACGGTGTCCGTTCGTCCCTTTTTATACAAAAAAAAAAGAAAGAATGTTCATCATCATCACTAGACGTGTCTAATTACATATCAAGGAACGATTTCCGTTCGTCCCTTTTTATCTTTCCGCAACAAGAATCAGAATACATTTGCAGACAATTTTTGCAAATATTTCCATCGCTCCGTTCCAGAGCTCACAATACTTCATTATGATACTCGAGGGGAAAGATAAACAACACACTTTTTTTTAAACGAACACTAACGACAATCACTTTTTAAATACTAAGTATTGTTCAAACCCAACCAACAACAACAACAACAAAAATAAATAAACAGTGAAACAGGCATTCAGGGATATGGCAGAAAGAAAACACAACCGGCAATCAATGCCAAACAGTCAGCAAAACACTTGAAGCGATAAAAAAAAAATCACCTGGTTGACGGCTCCTCTCCCCTGCTCTCTATGAAGAGGAGATCGGGATGCTAGACACAGGTGCGGTAAGAGAAAGGGAGATTATCTAGATAGTAAACCTACAGAGGTGGATGGACTTGTGCCTGCAACACTTGCATCCAGCTCCTGAGAGCATAGGAATGGGAGGTGGCAATGAACTGTCCAAGGGGTGGGAACACAGAGAAGATAAATAAAAGCTAACCCTATACTTCTAAACTATAAACACAAGCATAACTCAAACAATGGCGTGACAACAGTAATGGAATGTAATCAAATTTATTTTCAAACAATAAGCATTGAAAAAAGCAACACTTTTTAATGGTGCAGGTGAGCCACTCACGAGAAAAGAACCCCCAGAATGCTGAAGAACAACACAATCCCAAAGTAAGGACACAAACAGAAATAGTCAGAGATAACTGAAGATACTAAAAAATAAAGCCCCAAAAGGAAGGAAGAACTAGACCCTCTTGTCTTCTGAAACTATACAAAGGATATACCTCGTTATGCTGAAGACGGGAAAGAAATTAGACACAGTCATACAACAAAACAATACAACAAAACTCAATTGCTCAAAAGGAATGTCTGTGAATGTGACCTATCCTTACTCATTGAGACAACTACAGGGGCACAAAAATAAATCCTGCCACTAAGACCTATTTTGAATTTAATAGCCAAAAGGAAGTTTAAACTACGGGGTCACCAGATGTTTCGTTAAATCATAAGATGTATCAATGGAACAATCAAATATCTTTAGGCCTTTACTAAGCACTGGAAAGTTCCCATCCACCAGTAGGAAAAAAAAACTTCATTAATACAAATCCTAATTTCAATTCAATTATCAACACATAACTGACTGCCGCATAGACCTTCCTTCGGTCTCCCTTCAGGTCTCTGATTAAGTTGCTCGGCCACTAGCTCTGCGGAGACTCAAGGAAAATCTTCGGTCACCTGACTGACACAAAACGCAGGTGAATAGCAGTCAGATAAACAGGCCAACGGTTTTACAGGTTTACCTGTTCTGGTCAACGTGTCCCAAAATCTGGGACCGGACGAAATACGGTCCACCAAAAAATACTCCCTCTTCAAAAAAAAAAAAAAAAAAAAAAAAAAAATGATCAAATCGTTTTTTGAAGAAGAAGTAAACAAATGGCAAATTCAAAAATGCAGAAAGCATATATTAAAACAGCATCAGAAAACCACAGTACACACAAAGAAAGTCACTTCTTAAGGGATCAACTGATTTTCATTTGAATGTTAGAGAAGATCAGCAAAAACATTCGATGAACCTGGAACTGGTTGTACTTCGAACGAGAACTCCTGCAACGACAGCGCCCATCGCATAATTCTGAAATTCTTGAGTTTGACGTTCAGAGGTACGTCAAGGGACGATGAACCATCTGCAGGACAAACCTGACTCCCCAAAGGAATCTCTCAAACTTCTGTACAGCCCAGACAATGGCTAAACACTCCCATTCAATAGTACTGTACGCCTTCTCTCGATAAAGCAACTTTCGACTAGCGAACACGACTGGGTGAAGAACATCATCATCACTCTCCTGAAGGAACTTAGCACTCAACCAACAGAACTAGCATCAGTCCTGAGAACAAAAGTATTACCTAATCTAGATAACAAAAACATGGGTGCAGAAGACAAGCTACCCTGAATCTTCTTCAAAGCTTCAGCACATTCAGGAGTCCAAGAAATAGACTTTCCAGTACGGCCAGCATCTTTGATCAAATCAGACAGTGGAACACTCAAAATAGCAACCCAGGAACATATCTCCTGTAAAACCTGAGCACCCCCTACAGAGATCTGACCTGCTTCTGGTAGTAGGAGAGGAAATCTTTCAAAATGTTATCACCCTTCTTCCCTTCAGGACGCATAGTACTGCCTCCAAAAACGTGACCAAGAAATTCAAGTGAACGAAAGCCTCCTCGATCTTTGACGACGAGCTGTGAGGCTGAAAGACCTCAGACAAGAACGCACATCTTTCACATGACTAGGATGTGCGTAAATAAGTTGACAGCAGAAAACTGATTTAAAGTCAGCATACGCATTATACGTGCAAACACTGCAGGAGCCGACACAAATCCAAACGGCAACCTGACAAACTTGAATGAACCGATGTGTGTTGTAAAAGCTGTCTTTGGACAATCCTCGTGCTTAACCACGATCTGCCTGTATCTTTTTGCAAGATCTATCTTTCTGAAAAACTGAGCATCACCTAGGCTTGCAAAAAGACTTTCAACGTCAGGAACAGGCTCAGCATCAAAGACGGTAATCTTGTTCAAAGATCTGAAATCAATGCAAACTCGACACGTACCATCTTTCGTCCTGACCAACACAACCGGAGAGGCATGTGGACTATTTGATGGTTCAATGATACTAACATCTAACATGATACCAATCTCTCTCTCAACAACCTCTTTCTCAGAAAAGGGGATGTCGTAACATTTCTTTCCAACAGGGACATGTGTTGTAAGAGGGATCTCTAAGAGTACATCACCTGCAAAAAAACCTGGTTTTGGAGTTACAAATGCCCTGAAAATCAACAAAGATCGCACGCAACTCCCTGGAACTGCTGTCAGACAAAACACAGTCAAACTACACTGAATGGACATCTTCATCTGGCATAGAAGATGCCATCGGAACGGCTATAGTGGGAATGGGTAAAGCATCATCACAGTCCTGGACCATACCAACTGTACAAACCACTTCAGAAACAACCGACTCTGGAGACCAACTCCTGGAGAACACTCCAAAGATACTGTTCTTGATCACAAGACCAAGGTGCTATATCTGACCAAGGCACTGAAGTACCCTATGAAAGAATAACTGTTGGTACAACATCAGAGGTAGACACAGCAGTACGATCAAATGGATTACTGATGAGTGGAACAGACGCAAGGGGTACTGGAAAAACTCTATCCTTTGATGCCGTCTTCTGACACACATCACAAGAAGCAACATACTTCGCTGCATCAACAGTCACTCCAGGCCAAAAGAACTTGTTAAGGACTCTAGACAGAGTATGTCGAGAACCACAATGACCCGACAAAATTAAATCATGCGTCACAGACACCATATGCCGAAGTTCAACAGGAACAACCTAAACAAAAGAGATATCACATTTCAAGAAATGCTTGTACAGAACACCATGAGACAAGTAGTAGTAAAAGGTAGTTGTATCTGACTTCTTCACCCCACCAGAAGACGCTAACTGGAAGCATGAATTCAATGACACATCATCCTTCTGTTTCTGAACAAGATCAGAACGGGAAATGTTCAGATCATCAGGCATCTGACACAAAAGCTTTTTGTCCACAACATGTTTAGCTCTAGCCCTCATAACAGCAGCTAAAGAGAAAGGTTCGCCAGACACATCACTCAACTCGCTACTTATAGAAACTCCAGGAACATTACCCACAATGAGATCTGCGTCAGGGCTATCCAAGACACAGAAGTTAAATCTCCCACAAAATAAGGACAACTGAGTTAAACTGTAGACAGCGGGAAATTCATCTACACGACCACCAAAAGAAGCACACTTCACTGTGGTTCCTAACATCTGACTGTCAGAAACTAGATGCTTTCAAACGCCACAAATAGTAGTACCAGTACCACGCAGAACAGAACTCAAAGTGCCATTCACAGAACCGGACTCCAAATGTCATTTGCCTGTGAACTCTCCAGCAGCTAGACAAGCAAAAGGAGTATCAAGAACAGAGCAAACAGTACTGGAATGTTTACTGTGAGCTGGGTTCTCGACAACAGAAGAGTTACCAACCACAAAAGGACACTTATCCAGGTGGCTAAGGTTACAAACTCTGCAAGGGTTTCTAGCAGACTTCCATGGATACTTAGCAGCTACATGTCTTGTCTTCTTGCACAAAAAAACACAACACCGGCAGACTGATCAAAAGCACTTCCTGAGGAACTCTTACTATCAGAGGTATGACGGGCACAATGGTAACTGTTAGCACCAAAGTTGTTTCCACGGCCATCTGAAGAACTTGGGTTCTGACCAATACTCTGGAGGTAGAGTATCTGTGTCCTTTATCAGACGGACCATGGTATGGAGTTTAATCAGACCGCCCAGAGGGAGAGAAACAGAGAAAATCAGAGAGATAACTGAAGATCTAAACATAAAGCCCCAAAAGGAAGGAAGAACTAGGCCCTCTTGTCTCCAGAAATTGTACAAAGGAGTTACACCGTTACGCTGGAGATGGGAAAGAAATAAGACACAGTCATACAACAAAAACAATACAACAAAACTCAATTGTTCTAAAGGAAAATCTGTGAACGTGACCTCTCCGTATCAATTGGAGCAATTACAGGGGCACAAAAACAAAACCTACCACTCAGACAAATTTGAAGCTAATAGCCAAAAGAAAGTTTAAACCACAGGGTCACCAAATGTTTCATCAAATCATAAGATGTTTCAAGGAAACGATCAAATATTTGTAGGCCTTTACTAAGCACTGGAAAGTTCCCATCCACCTGTAGAAAAAAAAACAACAATTTATACAAATCCTAATTTCAGTTCAATTATCGTCACATACCCAACTGCCGCAAAGACCTTCCTTCAGTCTTCTTTCAGCTCTCTGGTTAGGTTGCTCAGCCAGTAGCTCTGCGGAGACTAAAATGACGAACGGAATGACTGAAATAAAAATATCGTTTTTTTTTTTTTGTGCATAGTATAGTTTAAAGGGGAAAAAACTTTTCAGCTGATCACATCATTCCAAGAGGCTCGTCAACAGACTGTTCATCTCATCAGAGAAGTTACCTATCCGACATGGCGTTCCCAAGAGTTCTGTGTTAGTTAAGCTCGTTTCTGTTCTCAGTTGAAATAAATGATCTCCCTCTTTGTCTTATGGATTCAAATCAACTCTTTACTGATGATACCTCTGTCTACACAAGCAGATCTGGCTTAGAAGCTACGTTCGCTTTATTACAAAAGAATCCTGACATGTTAGGTAATGGATGTGACGTAAACCGTGTGCCACTGAATCATAGTGAAATGAAACAAAATGCTGATAACAAGACAAAAAAGACAAGCGATAATCACGCAGCTTCCATCCGTTTTTTTGTCAATAATCAGGAAACTGAAGTGGTGGGTATCCATCTAGTCTTAGGTGTACATATTGATAATAATATTTCTTGTTCCAGTTCACGTAAATCAGTATCCAAACGAACATGTCAGCTGTGCAGGATCAACCATTGCCTAAGCCTTTGTGTCAAAAGATTATTGCTACACGCACATATTCTCTCTTCAATCAATTATTGTTCAACACGATTGAATCTGCTGGTGCCAATGGGATGAAACCTCTTACCAGTGTCTACAAAAGAGCACTCAAAGCAGTTCTTTTACAATCGTCACATCTTAGTGAAGGGATTACACTAAAACAGGGGTTCTTCTGGTTAAAGATATGTTTGCTGTCAATAAATGTTTACTGATGCAAGAAAATGCATCGAATGTAGTCCCATAAACTCTTCAGTCTGAATGTAGCACAAATCCTACGGATCCAACCAAATTCCAGATTCCCGCACCTAAACTAGATCTGTTGAAATCAAGCTTTTTCTATTCTGGTAGTGTGCTTTAGAATTCACTTTCACTGAGTTTTCATTGCACTCAAAATGCAACAATGCAGAATCATTCAGGGAAAAACGCATCACACATTCCATAGCAAATCATTGCCATTGGAGACAAAGTACATGTACCAAAGCAAACCTCGGGTGTTGTTGCATATCTAAACTGTTTAGTCGGTCTCTACAACATGATAATAAATGAGAAATATGTTTACACTTGCTTTGATTAGTGACTGTAATTACATCGTGACAAATTAATGTTGTGGTCACCGATTTTATTGGTGTGTTATCATTAATTGGTTACTGTCCTAATACTATTGATTTATCGAAGCTCTGTAGCCACACGATAAGGAATGTGTGTCCCGATAACTTTCGATTGTATTGAGGAATTGCTACTGTTTATTCAAAGTCCATAATAACATTTAGCTGTAGTATGTTAGAAAAGGAAAAGGAACATATGGCAATACATTGAACTGTTTGATTTTGTCTGCTTGACAGAAACTTTTGTGGATAACTCTTTTGACTATTCCGGAATTTTTACTAACTTTGTAAAATACTATGTGCCTGCAAAAAGTTATCAAAGCAAGGAAGAATTCTGGTGGGTTGCTGTTTTTAGTCCGAAAATGTTACCGACGCTACGTAACACACATGACGATTGATTGTGACAATACCTTAGTTGTAAAATTAGATAAGTGTGTTTTTCAATTGATAAGGATGTGCTGATTATTGCAACATACGTTGCTCCAGAGAACAGTCCTTTGTATAGCAATAAAATGCAGAAAGATGGAATTGTTTTACTTGAAGAATCGTCTAAACATTGTAAATGATGGGGAATTTCATCTTGTGATCTGTGGGGATCTACATGCAAGGACAGGATGAAAGCAACCTAACTGGAATGAAGCAGGTATTTATTCCCCTATGGATGATGTTGATGTTGATGATGTTGATGATTTTAACCAGCAGTCAAAAGATATGTTTCATCAATAACTTTGGAGAGTCATTGTTGAATTTGTGTTTCTTGTTGGATTGCATTATTGTGAACGGTGCTTGTGCTGGCGATCTTGATGGTCAGTTTACTTATATTTCACCACATGGTAATAGTGTGATTGATTATTTTATAATCACTAAAGGGCTGGTTGCAAGTAACTGTCATTTACATATTGGAAACCGTGTTGATTCTTGGCATTTGCCAGTCGAGTTCAGTTGGAAATCTGGTTTTGATTGTATATAAACAAGTTTAGAATCGTAGATAATGAGGAGAATTGTATTGTGTGGTCTGAAGATTATTTGCAAAAGTACAGACATGAATTGAATTCGCATGTGTTTCATTGCCATATCCATGAAGCTGCTCAAGCTCTTTCAATTGACATCAACACTTCCCTAGATATATTTGTTAAAGCTTTGTGTGGCGCTGCTGCCTCCATGACTCGAACTGTGGGCAATAAGAAGAAATTCATAAATGAATGGTATGATAACCATACGCTCAAAAGAAACGAATCGTCAGACGTTACCTAACACTATTCCAGAGATAAAAAAGAGTGATGTACAGCATAGAGATAGGTATGTGGATGAAAGGAGACAATACAAAGAACTCCTATTTATTAAAAAAAAGAATTTGACGATGGAAGGATAATTAACTACTAAAACAGTCAACCAGCGACCCTAGGGCATTCTGGAAAATTATTAGAACTGTGAACAGAAAAAAATGTAATGCACAGTGACATCTCCATAGACCAGTGGTACGAACATTTCCACAGGATATTTTTACATGATGACACCTGCATTGGCTCAAGAGGAAATCTTCTTAGCCGACGAACCAATGGACGAATCAGATGAGCCTCTTTTCAACGATCCTATTTCTGAAGAAGAAGTTGTATCTAGTATTAATAAACTTAAAGCTGGTAAAAGTTCTGGTACTGATATGATAATTGCTGAAATGCTTAAATATGCCAACGAAACAGTAATTGAATTTCTCGTTGAACTTTTCAACAAGATATTCGAACAAGGCATTTTTCCCAAAGAATGGTGTAAATCCATTATTATTCCAATCTACAAAAAAGGGGGATGCTAATCTACCCGATAATTACCGTGGTGTAGCATTAATAAGTGTTGTGAGCAAAGTGTACACATCTATTCTGAATAAGCGACTCTCAAGATGGGCAGATAATGAAGGAAAATTAGCAGAGAACAAGGAGGGTTTAGAGCAGGATATAGTACAATTGATCACATCTTCACTTTATACTCTGTTGTTGAAAAATATTTGGCAAGAAATTCTAAGCTGTATATAGCTTTCGTCGATTTCAGAAAAGCGTTTGATTCTGTGGACAGAAATGTCCTATGGCATGTGTTAAGGAGAAGTGGGATTGATGAAAAATTGTATAAAGCACTTCGAGGAGTCTACGACTCAGTTATTGCATGTGTCAGAGATAAGCATTCTTATTCTGATTTTTTTCGATTGTTCGCGGGGAGTAAAACAAGGATGTGTACTTAGCCCAATTATGTTTTCCTTTTTTTCTCAATGAATTAGCCGTAGTAAATTTGATCAGGAAAGGGAAGCATGGAGTCCAGATGGTAGCAGGATCTGCAGAGGTATTTCTTTTGCTCTTTGCAGATGATGTGATTTTGCTATCAGATACTGCCATAGGTCTACAGAATCAGCTGAACAATCTAAAAAAAGAAGCCGACAGATTATGCCTAGAAGTAAATCTATATAAGACTAATGTTATGGTTTTCCGTAAAGGTGGTTATCTTGGAATAATAAGAAAAAATGGAAATATGGAAATGAAGAAATTAAATCAACAAACACATACAAATACTTAGGCTTAATATTTACAACAAAATTAAGTTTGAGTGCTGCCCTTTCAGACATGAGCAGAAAAGGTAAGATGGGTGTTATTGAAATTCAAAAATCACTAAGGAAACTACATACAATTGATCCTTCTCTATTCTGGAAGCTTTTTGATACCCAGATCGAGCCTATATTGACTTACACAGCAGAAATTTGGGGGTTAGAAGATGCAGAGGTTAATAGAAAAAGTACATACTTTTGCCATTAAACGATTCCTGGGTGTACCATTGCACTCTTCAAACAAATGATTTACG
>JADBJO010008226.1:10000-25000 GCA_016801955.1 Conus betulinus | reverse complement strand
ATGCTAGACATATGGAGATAAACTCTGGTTTTCAAGTGTTCTTGGTTTCGCTACACGAGATACACGATACACGATATTTTGTGTCCTCATAGAATACAAGGAAAATGTTTGTGGTGCCATCATCAACGTTCACATATTACAACAAATTATAGACACGTGTATTATTAACATACTCCACTATTTCCACAGTGCTTGGTCATTCCTTGTCAATTCATTTATCCATTTTGTGTCAGTCTGTATATATATATATATATATATATATGTTAAAAATAGGATGGTAAAAGGAAGTTTTAAAATCAACAGATCTGTTTCTTGCTGACAACGATTTCCATTTGTGCCTGCAGTTGTTTACTATTTCTACTTTAGTATTTAGGGTTGCTAAGTATGGTTTGCATAGTATTAACCATTTTCTGTTGAACATAGGTTGCATCTTTTTGAAATGTTATTGTATGGTGATGCCCTTTTTATGATTTTCCAGGATATGTTATAGTTTTTTTTTTTGTCTTTAAGTCTCAAATATATTTGCTCAGTTCTGTTTGGTTTTTGTATTTTCTTTGTTGAATGACTGTTTATGGTTTGCATATCTGGTTTTGAAGTGATTTTCAGTGATCCCTATGTATGTTTCTTTTTCATTTTCTGATGTCACAGTGGCTTGGTATACAATGTTGTTATAGAGGCATTTGTTGCTTAAGGGACCTGTTCTTTTGTAGTACAATTGCAGGATTTCCTTTTCTTCACCCTTCTTTGCTGTGTTGCTTTTCATTTTTGTTGGATGAATCAATTATATATTTTTAAGGTTAGGCATGCATGAATATGATAGTTTGATGGTGTTCTTGTTGAATATTTTGGACAATTTGTGTTCTTTTGGGAAGGATGCTGTCAAAATTTTAAAAAAATTCTTTCCCTACGTTTGTTTTTACTCGTCCATCATATGGAGGGTTGTACCATGTGATTTTCCTTTTCCTTTTTTTTGTTTTGTTCATGTTGTTATCTGGGTTGTATTGTAGTTTGTAGCTGTAACCACTTTTTTGCAATGCCTCTTGGTATTCTGCTGCTGCGTTGTTGAATACTCTTTCATTATGTGACAGATTAGATAATCTCTTGTTTATGCCATTGGGTATGGTTTTTAGTATAGATGGTGGGTGGTTGCTATTGATGTTTACATAAATGGGTGTGTCATTAGGTTTCTTGTATGGTTTATATATGTAGTTGTTGAGGTCAAGTGTTATGTCTAAGTAGTTCACTACCTTTTTGTTTGCTTCGATGGTGATTTTAAGTTATGGTTTTGGAAAATTTTGCATAGTTCTTTTTTCTTGTTTTCGATGGTTCTTGGATTGTTGTTTAGCGCGGCGAGGCCGTCGTCTCTGTATAGTCCGACTTGCTTTCCGAGTTGTTTTTGGATGTTGGATAGCATGAACAGTCCGACCAGTTCGCATGTTTCGGCACCGTCATACGATCCCATGGTCACATCAAATGTTGAGTTTTTATTCGTTTTCTTGATCCATGTTTCATTTCTGCTGTAGAGTAAAGTTTTCTTGGTGTGAAGAAATGATTTCCATTTCTGACCCTGGTATGTCTGTGTGTTTATTAGCAAATTTCAGAGCTTTAGTGAGTAGCTCTTCATCTATGGATGGGTAGAAGTCTACTATGTCGAATGTGATGAATACTGTGTTCTTCTGTTTGTTAAGATTTTTTGAACCATTGGATAACTTCATATGTGTTCTTCCAGAGGTTATTCCGTGTTTGATTTTATGTTTTTTATGGCTTTTTCTAGGATTTTCTACTTATTTTGCCCAGTTCAGATTTAGATGGGTTTATTAGTCTACATGTTGGGTTGTTGTGGAAATTGGGTTTATGGTCTTTAAGAGTTATGAAGGCTTCTTTTATTGCTGTTGTTTCCACCCTGTCACCTAGATCCATGTGGTGTACGAGTTCTTTTTTTTTTTTTCGGATGTTTGTGTGTATGGTTTTATCAGCTTTTTAAAAAAAAGTTTTTCTGAATGTTTTTATCAAGAAGTTGTGAGTACTCGTTTGGTTCCATTTTGTAGTAATTACTGGTTTTGTCAGCCTTCACGAATATTTTTTGTCATTTTGTATTTGTTTTATTTCCATTTTTTTAATGATGTTTGGAAATCGTTGTTTGATTTTTTTAAATTCTATGTTGGCTATCATTCTTTTCATTTTATCCTCGAAAGATTTCATTTCATCTATGGCCGGTGAAGATTGCCATGATTTGAAGCCATATGGTCCTTTTTTTTTTTTTTTTGCATTCGGGTTCAGGAAGAAAAAACGCTTTCCATCTCTTGTTTCGTACGAATTTTTCAGTTTGTTCTATTAATCTTTTTAAGTAGAATTGCGGGTTGGAGAATGGTATATTTTTTGTTGATTGTCTAAAATTGATTTCCTCCATTTTAAAATTCATCAGGCCACAGTGCTCAACGTGAGGAGCTAGTATCAAGAAGTGTACACTTCTTCCTTTGGTCAAGAATAAGCAGCTGAGGAAAAGTAAATAATATTCCTGATGAAGCCTTGAAAAAGGCGAAAATTTTGAAGAAATAAAGAAGAGAAGACACTGAGTTGATGACACCTTGATTTTATATTGATCCAGTAATGGTTTTGTCGTCCAGACTCTTTCAGCTGCTGGGAGCAGTGTCATTTTTAGCATTGGGTTTTTTTATTCATATATATATATATATATATATATATATATATATATATATATATATTAATATATGCACGCGCACATCCTACCACCCCTCCCCCACCACCCCTAATGCCACAGCACACTATTACAGAATCACACGCACACACACACACCCTCCCGCCAAAATAGAGTCACACACACACACACACACACACACACACACCACACACACACACACACACACACACACACACAGAGGCACACACATGACCTCCACAAACTACCATCACATATGCAATATTATTACCACACTTAAATAAACACTCTGACTGTAAAACAGAATTCTCCAAGATAAGCTGAAAGTTAGTATAAAAAAAGAAAGAAAACAAAGACAATAGCACCCTTCAAAAGATCAGTAATATTGCAAAATGTTCTGATGAGTAAATTGACAAGTCCACCTGATCGGTCCCATTCACCCTCTTGTACAAGCTGTACAAACCCCAATCAGCAGAATAGATTTCTGATCTATGCCAACTCTGCCACCTCCCCCCCCCCCCCCCAAACACACACACACACACACACCTCACTTAGAACAACATGAGCCGCCCGGTTACCACTATTTGTTACAAGAAAAATGTACGTCACGGCGCACGTGACGTGTTTCGTCATTCTCTTTCTATGTCCCTTCCATTCTCAATCCTCCCTCACTCCTTAACATAACACAGCGAAAATTCACCAAGCATTTCTCCACCACCCCCCATCCCCACCCCCCTCACCTAGCACAAAGATGGGGTCTTCTCACTGGCTCATCCCCCCCCCCCCCTCTCCACGTCGGTGATGCAAACATTTTGGCCAAGCGTTTTGCTCACTAGCATTCGTTCTGAAGATGTGTGCATAAATTATCAGTCATTGATCTTTGTGTGGCACTAGGATAGTTTCCCTCATTTGCGATTGGCCAATCCACATCAAAGGGAGTGAAATGACACCTCTCATTGCCCTGAGTGACAGCCTGTCTCAAAGGAATATACCAAAATACACAGTTTAGAATACAAAGAGAAGACACATAGTGACGCACACTCATTTTTTTTTCCTGAAGACCAGCTGTAGATCAGAACTAAGTAACAAGACAGATGTCAGGGGAGGAGGCATGGTAATCTGTTCCACTGTTTGACACAGTCTTGAGTTCTGATAACCACAGAAATGTAAAACTGAGAAGAGAGGGTGTTAGTTACCGCCAAGGACATTGACAAAAGCACAGGACAAGACACAATGCATTTCAACCTCTTGGGTCTTCTTCAGGCAAAAATAGATAACATTTAACATATAGGACAGTACAAAATGAAGAACAAAGAGTCACTTATCTTTCCATGTGTTCCATGTGAGGGGGAGGGGGGGGGGGGAATGAAATGATGGGGTTTGTAGGTTGTGTAGCTGGTTTACTGAAATGGTATGATGGTAGTGGTTAAGGTGGATTGATAATAGTGCTCAGTTCCACTCTTATTGTATTATTGATTTACTTAATAAAAGTCCTCTCCACACTTTTGTTTTGTTTGATTCTACTGGGGGTGCTGTTGGATTCTTTTTCGAACCCTTGGCGGTTGGAACACCACAGAATTATGGACTGTGGTGTGTCTCTATCTGACGCCAAGAGCACAGACACAATCAGCCGTGTCTCCCTGATGAGTCCGATCCAGTGGACGAAAGGCCTCAGAGCAGGCGATATATATAGATTTGTCTTTGAGAGGGATTGCGATAGTTTCCTCATGCAGCTAGTGAAGGGTTTTCATATTTATGAAATACATTGTCCCATTTACTTCATCTTTACGTTTTTTTTTCTCTCAATTTCAAATCTTTGCCAAGTCATTACTATAATGATGGAAAGAATTGTTAACCCTGCACTTGTTTTTCCCCCACTACTTAATTGTTCAGCATTATATTGTTTGGTCAATCAGTGGGTGATTGCATCTCTTACGAGATCCAAGGAAAGGTTGTTCTGCACAATTCTTAGCCGCTGACAATGCTTGGGTTATTGAAAGCAGAGCTGACCACTCAGACTGTTCCATATCTTTTGATCTCCCTTGCATCCTTAAATGGATCCTCAAGCATAGGCTCAAAGATTGTCCCTTACATTTTTATACTGTTTGCGTAAAGTTTTTAGTTTTCAACAAACTTTTTTCCCTCTCCACACTTTCGTTTTTTTTAATTCTACTATCTTTCGCTGGCTGCTTTGGGGGTGCTGTTGGATTCTTTTTCGAACCCTTGGCGGTCGGAAACACCACAGAATTATGGACTGTGGTGTGTCTCTATCTGACGCCAAGAGCACAGACACAATCAGCCGTGTCTCCCTGATGAGTCCGATCCAGCGGACGAAAGGCCTCGGAGCAGGCGATACATATAGATTTGTCTTCGAGAGGGATTGCGATAGTTTTCCTCATGCAGCTAGTGAAGGGTTTTCATATTTATGAAATACATTGTCCCATTTACTTACTTCATTTTCACGTTTTTTTTTTCTCTCAATTTCAAATCTTTGACAAGTCATTACTATAATGATGGAAGAATTGTTAACCTGCACTTGTTTTCCCCCACTACTTAATTGAAAATAAAACAATAAATTCCAAGGATAAGTACCGAGCAACATTCCAGCAACTTACAGAGCAGCTAGGTGTTGCAATGACTGCAAGAAATATTGAGTTATAAACAAAGCTTGCTCTTATGACTCAGATTGTAGAAATAGGGGGGTGATAAGCCTTCATATCTGCAGTGGTAGATGATTCTGCCTAACTGACAGTATGTGCTTGAGTGGATGAATGGGGAATAATAAATGCTTCTCAAAATGAACCTTCAGCAAGCTTATAGTCTCCAAAACGGAAGACCATCTCCAATGGGGAGGAAGCTCACTAACATATAACTCCTGGTCAGATACTGATATTTCGAAACCTGATTGTTTCTCCTCAGTGACCGCAGAAAGTGGTAATTTGACTCCTCTGAGAGAGAGGGTGTGGAGAGGGAGAGAGGGTGTGGAGGGGGACAGAGGGTGTACAAGGAGACAGGGCGTGGAGAGGGAGAGAGGGTGTGGAGGGGGTGAGAGGTTGTGTAGGGGGAGAGAGGGTGTGGAGAGGGGAGAGGGTGTAGAGGAGGAGAGAGGGTGTGGAGGGGGAGGGGGAGAGAGAGGGCGTGGAGAGGGAGAGAGGGTGTGGAGATGGGTAAGGTGTGGATAGGGAGAGAGAGGGTGTGGGAGAGGGTGAGAGGATGTGGAGAAAATAGTGGGTGTGTATGGGGGGGAGAAAGGGTGTGGAGGGGGAGAGAAGGGTGTGGAGGGGGAGAGAGGGGTGCGGAGGGGATGAAAGGGTGTGGAGAGGGAGAGAGGTGTGGAGGGGGAGAGAAGAGTGTGGAGGGGGACAGAAGGGTGTGGAGGGGGAGAAATTGTGTGAAGGGGGGGAGAAAGGGTGTGAATGGGGAGAAAGGGTGTGGAGGGAGAAAGGGTGTGGAGGGGGAGAAAGGGTGTGAATGGGGAGAAAGGGTGTGGAGGGAGAAAGGGTGTGGAGGGGGAGAAAGGGTATGGAGGGGGAGAAAGGGTGTGGAGGGGGAGAAAGGGTGTGAATGGGGAGAAGGGTGTGGAGGGGGAGAAAGGGGTGTGGAGGGGGAGAAAGGGTGTGAATGGGGAGAAAGGGTGTGAATGGGGAGAAAGGGTGTGGAGGGGGAGAAAGGATTGTGAGAGGGAGAAAGGGTGTGGAGGGGGAAGAAAGGGTGTGTGAATGGGGGAGAAAGGGTGTGAATGGGGAGAAAGGGTGTGGAGGGGAAGAAATGTGTGTGAAGGGGGAGAGAGGGTGTGAAGGGGGAGAAAGGGTGTGGAGGGAGAAAGGCTGTGAAGGGGGAGAAAGGGTGTGCAGGGGGAGAAAGGGTGTGAAGGGAGAAAGGGTGTGAGGGAGAAAGGGTGTGTGAAAGGGGAGAAAGGGGTGTGAAGGGGGAGAAAGGGTGTGAAGGGGGAGAAAGGGTGTGAGGGAGAAAGGGTGTGAAGGGGGAGAAAGGGTGTGGAGAGAGAAAGGGGTGTGAAGGGGGGAGAAAGGGTGTGCAGGGGGAGAAAGGGGTGTGAGGGGAGAAAGGAGAAAGGGTGAATGGGGAGAAAGGGTGTGTGAATGGGGAGAAAGGGTGTGGAGGGAGAAAGGGTGTGAATGGGGAGAAAGGGTGTGAATGGGGAGAAAGGGTATGAAGGGGGGAGAAAGGGTGTGAAGGGGGAGAAAGGGTGTGAGGGGAGAAAGGGTGTGAGGGGAGAAAGGGTGTGGAGGGGAGAAGGGTGTGATTGGGGAGAAAGGGGTTGCAGGGGGAGAAAGGGTGTGGAGGGGGGGGAGAAAGGGTGTGAGGGAGAAAGGGTGTGAAGGGGGAGAAAGGGTGTGGAGGGAGAAGGGTGTGAAGGGTGGAAGGGGGAGAAAGGGTGTGCAGGGGGAGAAAGGGTGTGAAGGGAGAAAGGGTGTGAAGGGGGAGAAAGGGTGTGGAGGGAGAGAAAGGGTGTGAATGGGGAGAAAGGGTGTGAATGGGGAGAAAGGGTATGCAGGGGAGAAAGGGTGTGTGGGGGGGGAGAAAGGGTGTGAAGGGAGAACGGGGTGTGGAGGGGGAGAAAGGGGTGTGAATGGGGAGAACGGGTTGCAGGGGGGAGAAAAGGGTGTGGAGGGGGAGAAAGGGTGAGAATGGGGAGAAAGGGTGTGGAGGGGGAGAAAGGGTGTGGAGGGGGAGAAAGGGTGTGTGGGGGGAAAGGATGTGCAGGGAGAGAAAGGGTGTGAATGGGGAGAAAAGGTGTGTGAGGGGGAGAGAGAGGGTGTGCAGGGACAGAAAGGGTGTGGAGGGGGACAAAGGGTGTGCGGGGAGAGAAAAGGTGTGGAGGGGGGAGAAAGGGTGTGCAGGGACAGAAAGGGTGTGAATGGGGAGAAAGGGTGTGGAGGGGGAGAAAGGGTGTGGAGGGGGAGAACCTGTGTGGAGGAGGAGAAAAGGTGTGAATGGGGAGAAGTGGGTGTGAAGGGGAGAAAGGGTTGGGGGGGGAGAAAGGGTGTGGAGGGGGAAGAAAGGGTGTGGAGGGGAAGAAAGGGTGTGAGGGGGGATAATGGTGTGGAGGGGGAGATAAAGGGTGTGGAGAGGGAGAAAGAGAGTGTAAAGGGATAAAGGGTGTGAATGGAGAGAAATGGTGTGAATGGGGAGAAAGGGTGTGAAGGGAGAAAGGATGTGGAGGGGGAGAGGGTGTGGCGGGGGGAAAGAAAGGGTGTGCAGGGGGAGAAAGGATGTGGAGGGGGAGAAAGGATGTGGAGGGGGAGAAAGGTGTGGAAAGGGTGTGGAAGGGGAGAAAGGGGTATGGAGAGGGAGAAAGTGTGTAAAGGGAGAAAGGGCGTGAATGGGGAGAAAATGGTGTGAATGGGGAGAAAGGGGTGTGAAGGGAGAAAGGGTGTGGACGGGGAGAAAGGGGGTGGAGGGGAAGAAAGGGTGTGAATGGGGAGAAAGGATGTGAATGGGGAGAAAGGGTGTGAAGGGAGACAGGGTATGAAGGGGGAGAGAGGGTGTGGAGGTGGAGAAAGGGTGTGGAGGGGGAGAAAGGGTGTGAAGGGGGAGAAAGGGTGTGGAGGGGGAGAAAGGGTGTGAAGGGGAGAAAGGGTGTGAAGGGGCAGAAAGCGTGTGGAGGGGGAGAAAGGGTGTGAAGGGGGGAGAAAGGGTGTGAAGGGGGAGAAAGGTGTGGAGGGGGAGAAAGGGGTGTGAATGGGGAGAAAGGAAGGGTGTGCAGGGGGAGAAAGGGTGTGAAGATGGAGAAAGGGTGTGAAGGGGTAGAAAGGGTGTGAAGGGGGAGAAAGGGTGTGCAGGGGGAGAAAGGGTGTGGAGGGGGAGAAAGGAAAGGGTGTGCAGGGGGAGAAAGGGTGTGTGGGGGGAGAGAAGGGGTTTGAGGGGGAGAAAGGGTGTGAAGATGGAGAAAGGGTGTGAAGGGGTAGAAAGGGTGTGTGCAGGGGGGAGAAAGGGTGTGCAGGGGGAGAAAGGGTGTGGAGGGGGAGAAAGGGTGTGCAGGGGGGAGAAAGGGTGTGGGGGGGGAGAAAGGGTTTTGGAGGGGGAGAAAGGGGGTGGATTGGAAGAAAAGGGTGTGCAGGGGGAGAAAGGGTGTGGAGGGGGAGAAAGGGTGTGGAAGGGGAGAAAGGGTGTGCAGGGGGGGAGAAAGGGTGTGGAGGGGGAGAAAGGGTTTGGAGGGGGAGAAAGGGTGTGAATGGGGGAGAAAGGATGTGGAGGGGGGAGAGAGGGTGTGAAGGGGGAGAAAGGATGTGGGGGGGAGAAAGGGTGTGCAGGGGGAGAAAGGGTGTGCAGGGGGAGAAAGGGTGAGGAGGGGGGGGGAGAGAGGGTGTGATTGGGAGAAAGGGTGTGGAGGGGGAGAAAGGGTGTGGAGGGGGAGAAAGGGTCTGAATGGGAGAAAGGATGTGGATTGGAAGAAAGGGTGTGTAGGGGGTGAAAGGGTGTGCAGGGGGAGAAGGATGTGGAGGGGGGAAAGAAAGGGTGTGGCAGGGGGAGAAAGGGGTGTGGAGGGGGAGAAAGGGTGTGGAGGGAGAGAAAGGGTGTGGGGGGGAGAAAGGGTGTGGAGGGGGAGAAAGGGTGTGGAGGGGGAGAAAGGCTGTGAATGGGGAGAAAGGGTGTGAATGGGAGAAAGGGTGTGAAGGGGGAGAAAGGGTGTGGAGGGGGAGAAGGGGGAGGGAGAAAGGATGTGAAGGGGGGAGAAAGGGTGTGGAGGGGGAGAAATGGTGTGAATGGGGAGAAAGTGTGTGAATGGGGAGAAAGGGTGTGACGGGGGAGAAGGGGGTGTGGAGGGGGGGAGAAGGGTGTGGAGAGCGAGAGAGGGTGTGAATGGGGAGAAAGGGTGTGTGAGGGGGAGAAATGGTGTGAATGGGGAGAAAGTGTGTGGAGGGGGAGAGAGCGTGTGGAGTGTGAGAAAGGGTGTGTATGGGGGAGAAAGGGTGTGTGCAGGGGAGAGAAAGCGTGTGGAGGGGAGATAGGGTGTGGAGGGGGAGAAAGGATGTGGAGGGGGAGAAAGGGTGTGGATGGAGAGAAAGGGTGTGGAGGGGCAGAAAGGGTGTGGATGGGGAGAAAGGGTGTGGAGGGGGGAGAAAGGATGTGGAGGGGGAGAGAAGCGTGTGGGAGGGGGAGAAAGGATGTGGAGGGGGAGAAAGGGTGTGGAGGGGGAGAAAGGATGTGGAGGGGGAGGGGGAGAAAGGATGTGGAGGGGGAGAAGTGTGTGGAGGGGGAGGAAAGGGTGTGGAGGGGGAGAAAGGATGTGGAGGGGGAGAAAGGTTGTGGAGGGGGGAGAAAGGGTATGGAGGGGGAGAAAGTGTGTGGAGGGGGGAAGAAAAAGGTGTGGAGGGGAAGAAAGGATGTGGAGGGGGAGAAAGAGAGTAGGGGGGAGAAAGAGTGTGTGCGGGGGGGGGGGGGTGGGTGAGGGGGAGAAAGGGTGTAGAGGGAGAAAATGTGTGGAGGGGGAGACTGGAGTACGTTTTCAGTTTTGCTCTCTCGAGGACAAGGCATTTCGAAAGTTACACACACACACACACGCACGCACACACACACACACACACACACACACACACACACACACACACACACTTGTTTTCCCTCTGTGTGTGTGTGTGTGCACCCCGCCCCGTCTTTCTTTTTTTTTTTTTTAAAATGACATTCTACCCCTTTTTCAATGATCATTTCTATTTTTTTCCCAACCAGCATTACTACATTAATGACAAATTATTTCACTGATGACAGTGATCACTATCCAACAATACTGTTTACTCTTCCCATAATACTGTTTGCATGAGTTTCCCTTCCTTTCTTCCTGTGCAAACATATGTGTAGGCGGAGAATTATGAGTTTTCCCTCCACCCTGTGACCTCCTTGTTTCCCACAGCAATGCTAGCCCTTCACTCATTGAACACCCTCAACTTCTTTCCAATCATCATTATCATTACCAACATCCCTACATAAAACTATAATCATAATCACCATCCATTAGGGTCTTTTTTTTTTCAAGAGGTATTACCTCTTTTCTCATTGATCATTTCCATTTCTTCCCAACCAGCATTATATATTAATGGCAACACATTATGTCACTTATGACAATGACAACTATCCAACCATACTGTTAACTTTTTCCAAAACTACTGTATTCATGAGTTCGCCTTCCCTCCTCCCTGTGCGTATGTAGGTGTAGGTGGAAAGGTTTGAGTCCCCCCCCTCTCTTTTTCTTTCCTTTTTTTGTTTTTCCCCCAGCAGTAGTTATAGCCCTTCACTCATTGATCACTCCACTTCTTTCCAATCATTAGTGTTATAACCCAAATCCCCACATGTAACTACTGTCATCATAATCACCACCCCATTAGAGTCTTTTTTCCCCATTCATGTCTAGTCCGTGCTTCTCAGTTCTTTTATCGATCTAACATAATCACTACCATCACTCTTATGATGCTATTAAACAATAATTATAAAACCGACAATCCCTACGCGTAATGTATTGCGTTTGTCCCGTAATCTGTTTGTATTGTCTTGCGGAACTAGTACCCTGTATTAAAAAAAAAAAAGAATTGCTTCATTTTCGGTCCTCGGTTACCTCGCTTTGCAACAATATTGTTACGGATGCGTGCTTGGTGCGTGTGTCTGTGTGTCTGACTCTCCCAGAAATATGGATGCGTGTTCGCGCTTTCCTACCACACACACACACACACTCAACCACACATACACAGCCAGGCAACGCAACTCTAATTCTTTTCTTAATTTTTTTCTATGCTGACTGGGCCATCCAACACATATATAAAACATCATCAATAAACATCAACAAACATCAACAACCCACATGGGCACACCCCAACTATGGGTGTACAATAGTAATATAGATAGATAGATAGATAGATAGATAGATAGAGATAGATAGATAGATAGATAGACAGACAGACAGACAGATAGATACATGTGGCGCATACACGAACAGTCTGTCACAGGTACTGTCTGGCCTGGTTTCACAATCCGAGACTGAAACTATTCTTATGCAAAAGAGTGCAGAATGACGGAGCAGCTCTGCACCAGTCACTAATCTGGCACAAGAGTGCTACAAAGGGGCGCAGTCTGCAAGTAGGGGTATACGCAGGTGAAGAATAAAGACAACGCGACGACACTGCGACTGTCAGTAGGGGCAGTGACTTGCAAACGTCGGCGAAGCAATGCAGTGACGTCTCTGCCTACAAGTAACCACATCCCACACCCCCCAAAAAACTGTGACTCAGCCGATCACACTGAAATAGCACTCTGCTACTTTTCAGGCACCACCCTCCACTTTCCAGAGCTGTGGCTCTGTTACTGAGCAGCAAAAAGGGTCTCACAACGCGCAAGATCGACGACGACACGAAGGGTCTCACGACGCGCCGGAACGATGCGACGCTGCAGGTCGTTTGTCAACGCAGGCGGTGGTTTCTGACTAGGCAGGACCAGCGCAGGGCGCAGCTGGCGAACAGGACTTAAAGGTCTCGAACCCGAAGCGACGACTTTACTCGCAGAAAAGGCGCTGGCTCAGCTGGCTTGTCAGGTCAATACTGACGTGCACCAGTCTCTCGCATACCCGGCACCTGGAGAATGGGGACATACAACAGGCCCCAGACCCGAGATAGGGACAACCAGTTCCCAAGGACACCAGGATCAAAACAACCTGAGGGAACTGAGAAAACTTCTTCGACTATCTAGAATACTATCCATAGTCTTTAAATCACACTCGCAGTTTAAAATGGCTTCCTATTTCTATCGTAAACAGAGCACTTTATCTACAGCCAAAATCGACAAGGTTTCAACAAAATGAAACATTTTACTTCTTTCAAAATTTCTATCTCAAAAGTTCACAGGTATCCATCAGCAATACATACATAATTATGAGAAAGGTTTCCTTTTAGCTCCCCACAACGGAATCTAGAATGCATCAAACTGGTTTCCGTTTGGCATCCCACTGTATAGATCAACATAATTCGGGACGACTATGAACACACGACAGTTTCCATTGCTTGCCTCCAGAGCTCACCATCGTAACCCCTTAACAATGATAAACAAATTTTTGTTTTTTCCCTTTTTGAAATATTAATAAAGCATAAGCCATCTCCTATTTCGATCACAGCATGCTTCCTCTTCTTTCTATCTGACGGAGGTTAAACGATAATTTACTCCTACACCGTAACAAATTAAAAGCATAGCAAAACCATGAATGTTTCTCTCTTTTCTTTCTAAAACACAAAAACTTTCACTGGCGCTGAGGAAGTTACAAACGCCTAACCGTGGGGAGGAACGATTTCGATTTAGACACTCAATTTGTTAACTAACTCAACATACCTGGCTGTCACAACTGAACTGAGTCCCTCGTCGGCTGGACTGGGCAGGTGAACTAGCCGGAATTTCTTCAGAGACTGGTTGGCTACCTGCACTCACTCGGCTTATACGGTGTACAGGTGAATACCAGGTAACCAACCTAATCAACCAGTTTTTCAGAAACTTGCTGCTCCAGTAAGCGGAGTTGTTGTAAAACTGTGATCGGACAAAAAATGGTCTGTCACAAATATCAATAGGTTATCATGTATTGAACAAGTACATTTTCTTTTCTTTTCAAAGCACACACCGGCAGTGCCACACACACACAAAAACAAGCGTTTCTATGAACATTTTCTGGTGCTCGTCGACCAACAACCATTCTTTTCCAACGTTCTGTCTCTGTGTCTTCTCGTCGACTCACAAAACAAATGAGGAAACCTGTGTTCTCTCAACAAAAAGACTACAGCCCTGTTCTATCTGGAGAGGAAAAGTCCCTGAAAGAAGAAGCGAAATATATTAATCAGAACATTATTCTTTTTGTAAGAAACATTTACTTTCCTTAATTTTCTTATTGTTACTCACCTGAAAAGCTTTTTTTTTTTTTTTTTTTTTTTTTTTTTGTCCCAACCTTTGCGCCACCTCAGAGACAGTGCACCCACGCCGCTCATTCCGACACCCCGCCCACAGCCACAGCCCGGTCGGCCCCGCCGCAGCCCCGGCACCGGCAGTCCACAGGGAACAGTCAATGTCAAGTCGTCAAGAGGCAACCCACCGGAGGAGACACTGCACTGCTGCCGAGTCACTTCGGTGGTGTTCAGTGGCGCCTGTTCTGATCGAACATACGCAGGACACCACCTACTAAGCCCCCTACTGACGACAATAATTGCTTAGTCGCGGAGCCGGCGTGAGTGAGCTGTCCCTCCGGAGGGCGCCACCACGTTCATCCAACGAAAGCCCCCATGGACACGCCGGTACCGGTGACCCCGATGGAACCAAACCAAGGCCACAGACGTGGAGAGGACATCGAAACTGAGGTCACCATGAGAGCAGGGCATGAAGGACCACAGAATTTGAGACATTTTTTTTTATGCTGATCGATGAGAATGAGGATGATTAAGATGATGCTACGGATTTCCATTTCGGTTTCAGACTACATGACAGGGCTGTACTCTACGCTTCCTTTCATAATATATCCAGGCGTCAACCAGGCCCGAGAGATACAGGCACCTGCATGTTTGGTCAGGAAATTTGAGCAACTCTCTCAGAAACGCATCCATTAAATGGATGAAACTCGACTGTGTGGTCCCAGTCTTCCCAACTGAGTCCGCCAAACTCAACTCTGGGTAGGAGCCAGTCGGGGCAGAAAAACCCACATGACACCTGATGGGATTCGAACGCACGACCTTCCAGCGGGAGTCCGCCATGCTAACCACTTCGCCACGGCGGCTGGTGAAAGGCTTATCTTTACTAAGTCCAGCTGTGGCCATCAGTTTATCACTAAAGAAGACATCTCCTGTGCCTTTGACACACATAAAAAAAAAAAACAAACAAACAAACAAAAAATATCCAGCATGCTTCAACTACACATCTTACAGGTAACATATCTCCCTGAGCTCTCTATTCACCGCTCACCGTACATGCATGCTGCAGAGTTTTGTTGAACAGGTAACCACAGTCACAGAACTCTAAAATCCTCCCTTTTTTCAAGAGTCTGCATAAAAACAATCCATGCTGTCAGTCGACATATTCCTTAACAAATAAGCAGACGAATCCACCAGAAATTTGGGCACAATTCCTGTCAGTTTTTCTTGTTGATAAGACCATATTTTTCACCCTCAGTCAAAGAGCGTGGTTTTAGGGTCCTCCTAGAGTCTTAAATATCCAAGATACCACTTGAAATCCATAGTTTTGACTAGCATGTGCTTATTCTTGAGACCTTCTTTGCTCTGTTAGTCAGCACTTGGTTGCAACTGTTTGTCAGAGCTACAAGGTTGTCTTCTAAGAGAAGTGGAGGG
>JADBJO010008226.1:0-7500 GCA_016801955.1 Conus betulinus | reverse complement strand
CGCGCGCGCGCCCGAGCGCGCTCACACACACACGCACACACTCATACTCGAGCACTTGTACATACATGCATTCACTCTCATAAACACACGCATACACACACACATACGCGCGCACGCACATACACATCCATGCCCATTCAGGATACGCTTCGGTGTTTGCATTCCGATCTGTCGGAGTGTAACAGCAGGGGCCCAGAAATCCACCCGTCGGACATCGAACAAGTCTGGAGCAAGCTATAGACAAAAAGCATTTCGGAAGGTCGTGTTCCATCAAACGGATGATGTGAGTGTGCTGCTGTGTGAATCAGACGACGTCGTTCTAGAATATTCCTGCGATCCGTGTTCGGAAGACGATCGCTTTTTCTGGTTTGACAAGCAGCAAGAAAGACACATGTCATAAAAGGAATGTCTTAAATTGTCCTGCATTTGGAAAGGAAGACGCATCGGCAACACGAAGCATGCAGAGACCCAAGCATGTGCTCTATGGCGGCTGCACGCTGTCCACGGACTGATCCAGTTTTACCTGGGGTGACCGTCGTCTACAGAACTGACAGTGAATACCAGTGACATTTTCTCGTTCATGATTTCATCACGTAAAGTGAAAAAAAAGGATATGCTGTGGTTTCCATGTTAATAAAATCGAAATTGAGTCGCGTTTTGTTGTTGTACATCCCGCCGATTTGCTTAATGGGCTTTACAGCCTAGCAGCATTAAACTTCGTTCATTCGTTCGTTCGTTCGTCCAAACATCAAAGCAATAAGCCTATAGACGAGATAATTTCTGCATACACACACACACACACACACACACACACACACACACACACACACACACACACACACACACAGATCTCATATATACCGGTATTCATAAACACCAATTCTGTGTGACTAGATGTATATCCAATAGATGGTAGTCAAGGATCATTATCCAATACATGGTAGTCAAGGATCATTAAAGTATGGAACTGGCTGACATATTACTCGTAAGAGTCGAACAGCTTATGGGTGTATATGGATTGGGGAAGGGGAGAAGAGGGAGGAAGATGGGGGGGGGGGGGGGGGGGGGGGAGGAATGAAAAAGCCTTGCTCTACGTGCAAATCAGACGCCGAACCATACTGATATGGAATATGACTAGAATAAGATTTTAACATCTCAAAAAATCGTGAATTGGTTTTAAAACAAGCAAAACAAACAAACAAACAAACAACAAACAAAACAACAAAAATTGCTAGGGGGGGGAGGGAGGCAGTGAGGAGGGGGTGGGGCGGTGGAAGAGTTAAAAATATCTTCCAAGTGGATGAGATTTAATAAGAGAGTAACAGCCAACATTGCCAGGCTCCATCCGTTCTCATAACTGGGATTAAAAACACTTGACAAAGTCAACGGAAGCTTGAAGGACTTCATCTTATCATGAAGAGGCTGAAAGTGATTTTTTGTACTAGTACAGTCAAATAAAAAATGAGGGATATCGAGAGTCTGACCACATGCACAAGCAGGTGCCG
Source organism: Conus betulinus (assembly GCA_016801955.1). NCBI lineage: Eukaryota > Metazoa > Mollusca > Gastropoda > Neogastropoda > Conidae > Conus > Conus betulinus. The sequence continues at coordinate 5,995 of JADBJO010008226.1, read as the reverse complement.
GTTTTAAATACCTACCTAACCAACCATTAACCCGCAGCCTATGTACAAGGTTACGATTTGGGATTGGCCCTGGAGGATTACAACATTTGCTTGTTGGTTTAGTCAAATCCCATCTGTGCTTCCGAGCTGAATCTTCAAGGTATTTGTTTCTGTCTTATGTTCCAGATTGAACTTGTATGAATGTGGATAGCTTCAGATGAAGAAAGAAGGATATCACAATTCAAAACATCAGATTTATTTCTTGCAGCTTCCTTAGCATAAAAGTCAGCTAAATCATTGCCACGTAAACTGGAGTGCCCTGGAACCCATAACAGAGTTACATCGATACCCCGGGTTATTAACTGATGAATGAGAAATAAGATCTCACACACCAAGTCTGAACGACTAGATTTTGATTGACAATGTAAAGCCGTAAGCGCTGATTTTGAGTCCGATAGTATAAGTATTTGTCTATGTATTACGGGCATGTCAAGTATAAAATCTAGTGCTTTCAAATGGCAAATAACTCTGCTGTAAATATAGAACATCCTTTCGTAATATGGAATTTCTTTCTAATGCTAAGCGCTGGTATTACAAAGGAAGCCCCACATCGGAAGAATCTAAAACAGAACTATCCGTGAAAATGTGTAGATGGGAATCGTATTTTCTATCTATCAAGTCTTTGCATAGGATGATAGTAACAGAGGATTATCTTTTTATTAAAATCTCCGTAAGTGTAGATGATTTCAGCCTGCTCTGACAACCACGAAGGGTATGAACAACATGGAACCTGGGCAATACCATCAAGAGACAGGTTGCAGTTCTGAAACAATGGGGAAACATATATCACCTAGGGACATGTATACCGATTTGTTACGGGATCTCTTGAAATATACGTACTGCCATCCAGTTCAGTCATTACTGAATTTGGGATGGTTCTAGCTCTCACTGTAAAATTACAGACGTAACTTAGCCTGTGTTCATTTAAGGGTAACACACCAGCCTCCTTGTATGTCAAATCAATTGAAGCCCATCGGGGAAGTCCTAATGCAATTTTAAAGGCTAACGAGTCAATACTGGTTAGCTTGTGTAAATCTGTCTTTCCAGCTGTAAAAAAAACTTCTTGGCCATATGACAGAATTGAACGAACTAACCCTGAGGCGACATAGACGAGATTAGATCCCCAGTAAATCAGAGGTATAGCAGAAAGAACACGTAATAAACCAAATTTTTTTCCTAGCCTTTTCTACAAGGAATTAATATGTTTACTCAAAAAAAGTTTATAGTGGAAGATTACACCGCGAAACTTAACTTGTTTACTTGGGTATATTAAATTATATGAACCCTTTATAGAGACAGCTTCTCTGCCTTCAAACGCAATTGTTTTCTTTGTAAAGACGACAAAAACCGTTTTGTGAGCAGATAAACCAAACCCTTTGATTTCATGTAATGAAAAATATTGTCAACTATTTCCTGATACTGTTCAACGATTTTCTTTCTTTTGGTTTGTTGTTTGGAAAAAAATGCAGTTTACATTTCTCCATAGAGAAATATCATCTGCACACAGAGCTAATGTGGCACCTTTGCATTAACCTGTTTTAATATCGTAAAGCATTAGCGCGAGAAAAGTGTTGGAGCGATTACACTTTCTGGGGGAATACCCATGTTAGAAGTTGAAGTTGATAAAGCTCCATGTACATTGACTTGGATAGTTCTGTCCGATAAGAAAGCTTTTAGAAATTGGAAAAAAAAAACGACCTCGTATTCCTACTTCATGTGCTTTGTACGACAATTTAGAATGCCATACTGAATCGTAGGCTTTATGAACATCAAAGAACGTTGCAAGGGTCGAATGACGCTTGGCAAGAGCTTTTTTCACATTTTTGAGGATAAGTGGACAATGTGGTCTGTGACTCCTCTACCTTTCCTAAAACCAGCCTGGAATAAAGGCAAGACTCCATTTTTTTCGAGGAAATGTTCTATTCTGTTTTTCATGATTCTTTCAGAAAGTTTTCCAATGTGAGGTGTTAAAGAAATAGGTCGAAAACTAGAGGGAAGAGTTTTAGTTTTCCTTGTTTAAGGATTGGGATGACAGTAGCTTTTTTTCCAATCTGTAGGGAGCATTCCAGCATTCCAACAAATCTGAAAGAACTCCAACAAATTTTGATAACAGACTCTCAGGAAAATGCTTAATCATGTTATAGGAAATAGGATCTGAACCAGTGGATATCTTACCTGGCTTTAGACTTTATACGTTTAAGTGCGAAACAGAATTCATGCATTGTTAAATTTGTGTTTATAAATAAAGTGTTTACTTTCTATATCAAGCTGCTCAATGTTTTGGTATTTATCCTCAAACTCCTTTCTACGAATTTGTTCAGACTGAGATAAACGCTCAGTCTGACTCATTGAAGCAAAGGTTTCTGCTAATAATTCAGCCTTTTCTTTGTTAGTTCTATAAATTTTATCATTAACATAAAGAGCAGGCTGAGGGAGATGGAATGTACCCTTGATTTTTTAAAAATTTCTTTCCATAATTTAGAAACGTCATGTGGATGTTTAGAGCAAGTCATGATCAAATTACCATAATACTGTTGTTTTTTTTTTTTTGGCAAGAGCTACTGCTCTGTTACTGTAGTTATTAGCAATTTTGTATTTACAGTGGAGTTCGTTTACTACTTGGGGTGGCTGTGAATGACGACTATTCATCCAGTTTTGAAATGCCTCTGTTTTCATTTTTACGGCTAACTCACATGAGGAGTTCCACCAAGGGTTTGAGGCTCTCTTTGGATGGTCTTTAAACTTAATCTTTGGAATGGCACAATCTGCTGCTCTCAGAATAAGATTTCGTAAATCTACATAATTGTTTTCAAGATCTTCTATTGATTCTATGTTATGATTAAAATTGAGCTTAGAGAGCCAGTAATTAGAGTTTGGGCAAAAAGGTCCCAGTTGGCTTTATCTTCGTTGTATTTTGTATGTCTGAGGGTATGCCCAGTTTTCTCTGGACTCACTAAACTTCAACTTCAACTGAACTTCAACAGGAAGATGGTCACTACCAGTGGTGACTGAATGACATTCCACGTGCAAAGTGGAAAAATACCCGGAGTTACTAAGGACAAATCAACTGATGAATTTTGATGAATTTTCTGATCAGAACGATCAGCAATTCTGGTGATAGATAGAACCGTCATTCAGTATCGTTAGATTAGCATTTACTATAGTGTTAGCGAGATATTCATTATTGTTTGTGATATTTTAGAGTTTTCGGACCATAGAGCATGATGGGAATTGAAATCACATAGAATAATCCACTCTTTGTTTGAATCTAAATCAACAACCAGTCGGCTTCCTTCTTGGACACACGATGGGTAATAACAGTTCACAACTTGTAAACTTTGGCCCTTGATATTCACTGCTATACACAGGAGGAATATAAGCGTTTGTCAGTCGAGTTACAGGGTGTTTTAACAGGTTGGTACAAAATGTTGCACGACACATATATGGCACTTTTTTGTTTTAGTATTTTTCTTCACTGCATTAGTCACTGGAGGAAAAATAGTATCCGGGAGTTTTGGTAAATCATCATTTTTATGACAATTCAGAGACTGCAGTGCAAGGACATCAAAACTATGGTCTTGCAGAAAGTGAATAAGGTAGTCAATGTTACATTTGCTTCTGCAGTTCCATTGTAAAAACTTAAGAGATCTATGACTTGACTGTCCATGTTGTCTTTTGAACTGGTTGCCTGCGTTACAAGGAAAGGAAGAATAATAACAAACAGAAACAGCGGATTTTTGCAAGAGAAAACAAAGAAAGAACTTTCATTTTGTAAAAGTTCATACACATTGGCGTGACAGTTTGAAATAATTCTTTTGAATTCCAAAAAACAGAAGATGTAAGCAGGTCCGTCACGTTTTTCATAATACTGATGAATTTAACTGAAAGGGTTTCCATGAACACAACAATACTACTGCGATCAAAATTAGAAGGAGATGGACAGCCGGGCGATGGAACTTTTGGAGACTCTGTTGGCTGACATTTTTTTCTTAGGAGTACTAAGAGGGGGTGACAATTGGCCTACTTTCGCAATTTTCTGCCTTGACGTTATCTTTTCCCAAGTCGGGAGAACAATTTTTTGAGACAGTTATTGGGGAGCAAGCCGCGCCTTTTTCGTGACCGGCGACTTACTTTTGTTCCCAGCAACAACTGAGGAATATGACATAGGAACAGTATGGCTACATGGACTGGAATCATGGATTGAAGACTGCTGACCACACTGTTCAGGATTTGTTTGTCCTCTAGCTGAGCTCGTGCAAGAGAAATGGCTTCTAAGAGATACATATAATTAGATGATTTTAAAGAGCCCGCCAAGACTCTAAGTTTATATTCAGGATACCCAAGGTAGGAAGCAGAGTGATTTCCTGAACAATTCACATAGCGTCTGGCGTTGGAACATTTGTTACTGTCATGGCCAGACTGACCACATCTACCACACGTCTGTTTGGAGCGACATGCGGATTTTGTATGTCCCAGTCTTTTGCAGCGAATGCAACGAAAGACTTGCGGAACAAATGGTTTAATGTCAAAAGCATGAAACCCAAGAAAGATTTTTTTTTGGAAGACTTGGGACAGTGAAGGTAATTTTCACAGCCCTCGAGTCACTGCCATCTTTATTTTTCAATCTTTTGGCCGCTTTTGGTCCTGGTATTTCTCTTCTAATTTCATCAAGACAAATGTCTAGGAATGGGTTTAATCATCCCCTTTGTATACACCTCAGGGATGGAGTTAGTTAGTTAGTTCTTCAATTTAACGTCTGTTCACTTAAAGTGATATTAGACAAAATAATACAGACATGAGTGGATGATGAGAAATGTAAATAGTGTATGCAAAATGCTAGTATAGGCCTACCTACGAATGTGTGTGTGTGTGTGTGTGTGTGTGTGTGTGTGTGTGTGTGTGTGTGTGACGAATTTACAAATGTAAAAAAGGCGTGGAGATTCTGGAAAATGCATGGGGAATCTTTTTGTCGGAAGTTGGAGAGAGATGAGTTAAAATAGGAACAGTTTAAAAGAAAATGCAGAGTATTGAAACTGTCGACTGCTCCACAAGCGCATTGTAAATTTCTGTGGAATTTTGTACGAAGAGCGTTAACTTTGAGCCCTATAAGAGAGATTCCAGTTTCCGAAATTTGTGTACATGTACATGCGTCTTTGTATACAGTTTACGAATTTGATTGGACGAGTTAGATGGACGGGTAGATTTCTGAGTTCTTGAACAGCAACTCAGTGAAGAATCTTGTACATGTATTTTAAAGAGAACTGAATCTTTATACAGCTTATAAAAAGACTCAAAAGAAGAGACTTTATTTAAGAGTCCATAGGCTTCGTGAAGACTCAAGGTATTTTTGATAGAGAGAATTTTCAGAGTTTTTGGATCCCATACGGGCAGTTCTGTCTGCCCATTCATTTCCTACAATCCCACAATGTGACGGAATCCAGCAAAAGTCCACTGTTATCCCTCTAGATGTAAGGAAATGGATCAGAATTTTTAGTTCGGTGATAATCTCGGCGCGATTGGTAGCAGCAACAGATTCCATTGCTTGAAGAACAGATTTTGGAATCACACAAAAAAGTATTCTAGAAAAATCACGTGGAATGTCAATAATATAATGCAGAGCCATTAGAATTGCTATCAGTTCAGCCGTAAAGACAGAAAACCCCTTTCCAAGATGAAAAGATTTATCTGCTTTCAAAGCAGGAATAACAAAGCCGGAACCAGCATTGCCATTTAATAGGGATCCGTCTGTATAAACTTTTAAGTGATTGGACGTTATTATTGACATTCTTTTGCAAGTCAGTGTATTTTATAATCAAACCTTGCCGGGATGAGTTCCCAACTAGGAATGGGACTCAGGGGATAACGTGGAGCAATGGTTTTGTGATCAATTTTGGCAGATTTCAACAGGTTTGAGGAGTACGTAAGGATGGTTTTATTTGATCGTATTGTTTTTGCG
>JADBJO010008225.1:95000-99377 GCA_016801955.1 Conus betulinus | reverse complement strand
CAAAATGATAGTCTCAATTCTCGCTATCCTAGTTTCTCGCTTGACTCAAATACAAGCACTAATGGTAAACGAGCAATAGTGACTGCATCTCCGGAAACAGTATTGGGTCTACCTAATCTGGTAAAAAATGGATCCGCCGTCATAAACAGGGCTGTCGTTGAGGAGTGCATAACACATTCAGACAACATCAGACTAAGTGGTATAAATGGTTTCGTCAAATGTGTTTGCCTGTCACAGTCCATCAGCGGTGATTGTAAAATCGGCATAGTAACATCACCGGGTCGCATTTTTTCGTGTTCATGTGAATCTTCACCCAGCTTCATACGGTTCTCTGCAGACATGGGGGATTATCTTGACAGCCGCCAGGTTTCCCGAACCTTCTGGTCAGCTTCAAAAGTTAATCCTCCTTATGTGTTCAGCAGAAGCAACAATATCACGTTGTCTATAAGGATGAGGGAAGAGGATCTCTAAGCCTTCAGCTCCAGATAATAAACTATTTCTTACACACAGCGGCCAGTGGTTGAACTGATTTTCACCTCCCAAACAAAAGGTGCTTCTCTCTCTCTCTCTCTGTCTCTCTCTCTCTGTGCATATGTGTGTGTGTGTGTGTGTGTGTGTGTGTGTGCTGTGGTGTGTGTGTGTGTGTGTGTGTGTGTGTGTGTGTGGTGTGTGTGCGTGCGCGTGCGCGCGCATGCTCGCGCTCGCGCGTGTGTGTGTTCGTTCTTCTATCTATCAGTGTGTGTGTGTGGTGTGTGTGTGTGGTGTGTGTGTGCGCGCGCGCGCGCGCGCGCGCGCGCTCACGCGCGTACGCATGCCCGAGCGCGTGTGTACGTATGTGTGCACACGTGATTGCTTTTGTGTGTGTGTTTGTGTGTGTGTTGTTGTTTGTGGTGGCTGTGGTGGTGGTGGTGGTGTTGGTAGCGGTGGTGGTGGTAGCCTTTGTGGTGGTGGGTGTGGTTGGCGTTCTTTGGTGTTTGTGCGTGTGTGTGTGTGTGTGTGTGTGTGTGTGTGTGTGTGTGTCTCTCTCTCTCTCTCTCTCTCTCTCTCTCTCTCTCTCTCTCTGTCCCTCTCTCTGTCACTCTCTCTCTATCTCTCTCTTCTCTCTCTCTCTCTCTCTCTCTCTTTCTGTCTTTCTCTCTCTCTTTCTGTCTTTCTCTCTCTCTGAGACAGAGAGAGACAGATTCAGATTTAGATCTTTATTCTTTTTCAGCCATAGCCCCTCAGAAGGGGGATACAATAATTGAGATAATATTCTAATATCAATATGACAAGTAAAACAAAGAAAGACAAGTCCACAAAGATCACGTTATTACAAGTTTTTTTAAGCCTGCAATGCACCAATGATTATACTGCTTATTGTTTTACACTTTAACCAAATATCTGTAAACATGTTAAAACACGAAATTCAAGCATTCACCGATATGAAAAGTACCAGAGGCTTTCAGAAACTTTCGAATCATAAATGCTTTGCACAAAAAACAGGGCAAACTGCTTTACAAGTTGTTTTTTTTCATTTCTTGAAGTCGTTAGCATAATCATCTTGAAAACACATGATTGTCTATAGTATTTTTTTCTGGAATAAACTTTTGCCTAATACAATGAAGTTCCTGGCACGAGAATACAAAATGAACCTCATTATCAAAAGCCTCATGACAAAATGGGCATACTCGCGAAGCCCAATTTGTCTTGCCTCTGGCATCAAACGCATCTAACATATTGTAAGCTCTATTGGGTAATCTGTATGATTGCATTGTGGTTAATTTGTCATAAACTGTTATCATATACTGTTTTTGAACTTCTTTGATGGTATTTTGTCTTTTTATAAGCTGTTATGGAACTTCTGTAAAGGTCCATTATGACTGAATTATTCTATTTTAATGCCAGTGCAGCCAACAATGATCTGAGAGCGATGTCCTGGATCAATAAGTATTCAGTCATCACCGATTGAAAAAAAATAATCACTCTCTTTTTGGTTTATAGAATAATCAATCTGCTTGGTTTACAGAATAATCAGTCTTGCTTGGTTACAATAATCAGTCTTGTCTGGCTTATATCCGCCGTGTTTATGGTTGTATTAGGAACACAGTGTTTCTATAAACATCAGTGAAAATTACGTTCTGCCACACGATCAACAGCTTTTGTCTAAGTCCTGGGGGGGATTCTCGGTACTAGCATAGCTTCGTAGTCTTAATCGCGTTCAGGGCACAATTCCAGTCGTCTGCTATAATTAAACAACTAAATCATTGCCAAGCTGTTCTAAACTTCACCAATTCTATTAAGAATACTTTAAAAAGAAAAAAAAAAAAAAGGGGGGGGGAATCTGGTTTGCCGCCACTACCATGTATACATTCATTAAAAGACATTTCTTCTTCAAAATATAACTCATTACAATATAACAATCATGGGGGAAATATTTGTTTACTCTCTTGACTAAGATTGCGTAAGTACCTTAGAGACGGATTTTGTATTACTAATTGTTTTAGAAATGAACCAGGTACTTAAACATTTTCCCTTATAATTGGAATTGCATGTCACAGTACTATATCAAAATATTGAATCATATTATTCATAAAGAACACCCCCCCACTTCTCTCTGTCTCTGCCTCTGTCTCCTCTCTCTCTCTCTCTCTCTCTCTCTCTCTCTCTCTGACACTGATTTTCTTGCTGCAGGACTTTCCTCGTGTCTTCCTTGTAGTCTCCTTTTCTTAATAACTTTAACGATAGCCTTCTCGGGAAATAGGCCGGTTCGTGAGACGAGTTGTACTTCATCTTTACTACATGTATGTGTCTTCCCCACACTCTCCCCCCATCCCTCCCTCCCCCCCCCCTCTCTCTCTCTCTCTCTCTCTCTCTCTCTCTCTCTCTCTCTCTCTCTCTCTCTCTCTCTCCTTTTTTTTCCTTGTTCCTCCCTTTCCTTCTGTCCTTCTTCGCGCACTTCCGGCATCATCCTTGCATACATTTTGTCTTTTGTTTCAAGAATGCTTCCCAGGAGATGGCCGCACTTTTCTCTCTTGTTTCCTTTCCCTTTTTTCTTATCCCTCCCCCCCCCCCCCCCCCCTGTAACTTTGTTACATGCGGTGTGAAAGTGTCACTACACCAAATACTAGTACAAAAATAGATTCCGACGCGCTAAATCAAACTGTAAAACATCAAAGTCAGCAAGAACATGTCCATTATTAGCAATACAACATATACGCTTTGCATGGTGCGTGAGAGTTTGAGAAAAAAAGAGAAAAGAAAAGAAAAGAAGAAGAGACCGCCTTAACAAAAAATAAACAACAAAAAGGCAAAGGGAAAAAAAAAAAACGAACGAAAAGGCGGAATGGTGGAGGGGAAAAAAAGGAAAACAAACATGGAGATCCGTAATCACATCAAACGCTTCCTTTTCAGAATCGTTATTTTTTTTTTATATAATATCATCTATATCTATCTATCTATCTATCTATATATACCACATCCACTTGTATTCGATTCAGAGTCACTGAACAAAACGTATCCACAATTGGCCCGTACAACAGCTTCAGTTTGAGCCGGCAAAGAGAAGAGAAAAAAGAAAAGAACAAAAAACCTTCGTTTGTTTCTTCTTTCTTTACTTTTTTTTCTTGATAATTAAGTCCATTACAGTTGTACGAATGCATTTTAAACGAACTCGTTCGTGTAGTCATTTAGGTCAAGGAAAGAAAAACAAAACCCTCTTCTGTGAGATATTGGATGAAAAAAAAAAAATCATCACAGCACAGGAAATATAATAAAAGAATGGACAAGCCATTCAGTATTCCTTCAGAGAATCAAGGAGAAAGTGATCACTGCGCAGCTATTTATTATATGGATCTAATAAATCTGTCATCAATTAAAGAGAAATTTGTTTTGGATGAACCACTGTATTTTCGTCAAGATAGTACACAATCCGTAATTCTATCTTCTTTAGGAATACTTTGTGACAGATTTTACCATGATGAATCCACCTGTACATGGTACACTCACATAAAATAGAAAAAAAAACAACAACTATTAACATAATGAAAAACAAACAAACAAACAAACAAAAGACATAAAAGTAACAAGATTATCCAGACGGTCAATGGCGAACGTGGGAATACAGCATTAAAACAAGTCAATATATAAGTAGTCGATAAAATTACAAAAGCAGAGAGCGGCAAGACAAGCACATAATTTAAAGCAAGCCTCTCTTTCAAAAAGAGAGTGTATATAACCCAGCGAGGAGAACTACTCCAACACAAAGCAATTTTTGTTTTTACAAAATGCAAGAATTTTTTTTAAAGACATTCACTGCACAATGCTTACATATCATTAAAAAGAGATAGAATTCAGCATCCTAAATCTTCAACAGCACCATCAGCCATATGCCTATGACAA
>JADBJO010008225.1:80000-85000 GCA_016801955.1 Conus betulinus | reverse complement strand
CGTTCCATGAATCGTTAAACAGTGTATGAGATGATGAATATCAAAAAGTAAATCTTTCCGAGCCTTACCGTCCCAATGTTCTAGAGATTGCAAGACAGGTTTAGAATCCACACATATGAGAATATTATGAAAAGGCATAGGAGCATCATAAATGTAGCTCAAATACATCAATATTGCATATAATTCTGAAATTATTATTAGTGTGTTAGTGAGTTTCCTCCCCTTTGGAGATTGTCTCCCACTTGGAGACTATAAGCTTGCTGAAGACTCATTTTGAGAAGCATTTATTATTCCCCGTTCACCCAATCAAGTACATACTGCTTGTTAGGCAGAATTATCTACCACTGCAGATATGAATGCTTACCCCCCCCATTTCTTTAATCTAAAACATAAGAGCAAGCTTTGTGTAGAACTGAATATTTCTTGCAGTCATTGCAACACACCAAGCTGCTCTGTAAGTTGCTGGAATGGTGTTCGGTTACTTATCCTTGGAATTTAAAAGTTTTATATATATATATATATATATATATTTAAAAATGTGATTAAAAAAAGAGATTAAAAAAAAACACCAACAAGCTTGTTTCCAGCTCTCTGCTCTCTTCAGGGTGTTCATTTTGGGCACGCTACCGGTGTTATATATATTGTGTGTGTGTAAGCGTGAGTTCTGCATGTGTTTCACGCGGCCTGTATCTTTTACAATTTTGATTTTTTGGGGGGTGCGTTCAGGGAGGGTGTGTTAAGGAATGGTGTGTTGACAAGAATTTCCATTTGTGCCTGCAATTGTTTATGATCTCAACTTTTGAATTCAGAGTTGCTAGATGAGGTTTGCATAATATCAGCCACTTTTCTGTAGAACATAGGTTGCATTTTTTTAGATATTTTGTATGGTGCTGCTCTTTTTATAATTTTCCATGATATATTATAGTCTATTTTTTTATCTTTAAGTTTCCAAATGTGTTTGCTTAGTTCTGTTTGGTTTTATATATTTTTCATTTTTGAAGGACTGTTTATGGTTTGCATATCTAGTTTTGAAATGGTTGCAGTAATCCCTATGTATGTTTCTTTGTCACTATCAGTTGTTACTGTGGCTTGGTATACAATATTATTGTAAAGGCATTTATTATTCAGGGGGCATTGATCTTTTTTTGTGCAGTTACAAGATGTCCTTTTGTTACCCTTTTTGGCTGTGTTGCCTTTAGTTTTGTTAGATGAGTCAATTATGTTTTTGAGGTTGGGCATACATGAATATGATAGCTTGACGGTGTTTTTATTGATATTTTAGATAGTACATGTTCTTTTGGAAATGATGTTATAAGAATTTTAAAGAATTCTTTTCCTACATTAGTCTTTATTCTTCCATCATATGGGGGATTATACCATATGATCTTCCTTTTCCTGTTTTTCTTATTACTGTTCATGTTATTATCTGGGTTGTATTGTAGTTTGTAGTTGTAGCCACTTTTTTTCAGTGCCTTGGTATTCAACTGCTGCACTGTTGAATACTTTCTCGTTGCATGACAGGTTAGATAGTCTTTTGTTTATGCCATTGGGTATGGTTTTTAGGATAGAAGGTGGATGGTTACTTTTGATGTCTACGTAGATGGGTGTATCATTAGGTTTTTTTATATGGTTTGTATACATGATCATTAAGGTCTAATGTTATGTCTAGGTAGTTTACTACCTTCTTGTTGGCTTCTACTGTGATTTTTAAGTTGTGGCTTTGGAAGATTTTGCAAAGTTCTATTTTCTTATTTTCAATGGTTTTTGGTTTATGTTTAGCGCGGCGAGGCCATCGTCTCTGTACAAGCCAACCTGTTTACCAAGTGTTTTCTGTATATTGGATAACATAAATAGTCCAACTAGTTCACATGTTTCGGCACCATCATATGAACCCATTGTGACATCAAATGTGGAATTATTGCTGTTTTTTTTTTTGTCCAAGTATCATTACTGCTGTGGAGTAGAGTTTTTTTTAGTGTGGTAGATGATTTCCATCTCAGCCTCTGTTATGTTTGTATATTGTTAGCAAATTTTAAAGCTTTGGTAAGCAATTCCTCATCTATGGATGGATAAAAATCCACTATGTCAAAAGTGATGAACACTGTGTTTTTCTGTGTTTGTTAATTTCCTTGAACCATTGGATAACTTCGTAGCTATTTTTCCAAAGGTTGTATTCAGTGTTTGATTTTATGTCCTCTATAGACTTTTCCAGAATTTTTTTGCTTATTTTGCCTAATTCAGACTTGGATGGGTTTATTAATCTACATGTTGGGTTGTTGGGGAAATTAGGTTTGTGATCTTTAAGTGTTATAAAAGCTTCTTTATATGCTGTTGTTTCTATCCTATCATTTAGATCCATACGGTGCACAAGTTCTTTTTCTTTTTTTACAAATGCTGTCATATGTGGTTTGATCCGTTTTTTTGTAGTTTTTCTGAATATTTTTGTTGAGGAGTTGAGAGTATTCATTAGGTTCCATTTTATAGAAATTGCTTGTCTATCAGCCTTTACGAATACCTTTTTGTCATTTTGAATTTGTTTTATTTCATTTTGTAATTTTTTTGTTTGGAAATTGTTGTATGATTTTCTGAATTCAATATTGGCTATTAGTCTTATTGGATATTATGCAAACCTCATCTAGCAACTCTGAATTCAAAAGTTGAGATCATAAACAATTGCAGGCACAAATGGAAATTCTTGTCAACACACCATTCCTTAACACACCCTCCCTGAACGCACCCCCCAAAAAATCAAAATTGTAAAAAGATACAGGCCGCGTGAAATACATGCAGAACTCACGCTTACACACACACAATATATATAACACCGGTAGCGTGCCCAAAATGAACACCCTGAAGAGAGCAGAGAGCTGGAAACAAGCTTGTTGGTGTTTTTTTAATCTCTTTTTTAATCACATTTTTAAACTTATATATATATATATATATATATATATATATATATATATATATAAAACATAGAGAGGGAGGTTATTTTAAGAGAGTAGTGGATTAAGCATATAAAACCTTTTATTTACGTCCATCCCTCTGAGCAAGGAAAAAGATGCAGGTATTTCGAAGCAAAATCAAACCATACACATTAAACACACAGTAATCAATGCGACGGAACCTTTGAAAACAAAGGAAACCAAAGAACAAATGAACAGAACGAGAGAGAGAGAGAGAGAGAGAGAGAGAGAGAGAGAGAGAGAGAGAGAGGAGTGGGGTGGGTGGGGTGGTGGCTGGCCGATGATATCGAGCAAAGAAAGACAATGAAGCAGAAATAGATAAAACACATCCACAAAGTACCGTCTGTGTGTGTGTGTGTGGGGGGGGGGGGGGGGGGGGGGGGGAGGGAGGGGCATTTATTACACGGAATGGTCAATGCATTTTGGGTATGGCTGAGTCAAGTTTGAAACATTGATCAGATATGAATTTGTGAAACTTAAACTGAATTGAGAAACATCATTACACTTTGTGGTGTAGTGGAGTCAAATCTGAGATGTCCATCAGATACCTATGAAAATTTAATTTGAATCTTTTAAGTGTGGTTTAATTTTAAGTTCTTGAGGAAGGTGGTTCCACAGCCAGCTTCCAGACTACCCCAGACTAGATTCGTATAAGGGAATCATTGCAAAGGGGAGGTTTCTTTTTATGTGAATGTCAATAGTTATTACAACTTATCTGTGAGTAAAAGTGGAAAATTTCCATGGAACACCTTGAGCATAAGTAGTCTAATGTATAGTGGGAGGATGCCTGCTTGCTGTAGTCCGAATATGCCAGTGAGGATGGTTTACCTATCATGCTTTGACAGCCCCTTTATGAATGCTACTCAGCGGTTAAGCACATTATTGCCAGCTGAGTCCCAAAGTGTTGAAGCATAGTCAATAGTAAGCTAATCAAAAGAATGAAAAAAGAAAATCTTGCATGTCAATTCAAGAAGTTCTTAATGTTCTTTTTTTTTCTTTTTAGTAGATATAATTTTCTTGCAAGATATCTGTGTAAAAAGGTGTGGTGAGTGTTTTGAACAGGACATATTTTAATCTATTGTTATTGCTCAGAATGTGTGACTGATGCTTCGATATTTGCATTAGAAATGCAAACCACCGGTAAATTCTGATCAGATTTTGATATATCTGTCTAATAGTAATCATCATGAATTTAGGTGGGTTTTTGTTTTGTTTTGTTGTTTGTTTTTTTTGGTTTGTTTGGGTTTTTTCTTAGGATGGAAGGCCATTTAACTACACTGTGTCCACTTGACCAAAAAATTGATTTTTCTTGGATGTTATTGCAATTCTGTTGGGCATCAGAATCACTTGTGTCTAAAGTTGTATCTTCAGAGAACATTTCGTTGCTTATGTTGAAGTACAATGGCAGACCATTAATGTAAAATTAAAACAACAGAGAACCTAATACTTAACCTTGTGATATTCCTACTTCATTGGGAAAAAAAAAAAGATTTGCATATATTTACGGATACAATTCATTGTCTGTTTGAAGGAAAGATGAAATACATTTCAGTGTTTTGAATTATAAGTTATAAAATGCCAGTGTTCTGAGCAAAAGTTAATGACTTATGAGGTCGAAGGCTAAAAAAAAATGTCTAAGTATTGCTCTTATTCATCTTTAAGAGCCCTCTATCTTGTGGTTTAGTAAGCACCGTGTGGCACGCATGGTTTTCTCTAAATCACGTTTGATTTGGGTGGATTAAATCACATTTAACTGCATGGGAATGGATATACCTACTAATGTGCATTTCCAATAGCTTGGGAAGAACAGAAAAAAAAGAATTATAATTTGATGGATAAGTTGTGTTTTCTGATTTGTGTTTTGGTAAACGTTTTTTTTTTTAAAAATATCTGAAAAGCATTGTCAATAGAGAGACTGTAAGTGTAAGGCAGGGTTTCTGCAATAACTTGTGCAGAGAGAAATATTTTTATTTGTTAATCCATGGATGGCTTTCCCTACAGATTTGCCGTCTTCCTTTTCATTGAATAAGTTTTAAA
>JADBJO010008225.1:40000-75000 GCA_016801955.1 Conus betulinus | reverse complement strand
AGAGAGAGAGAGGAGAGGGAGAGGGGGGGGGGGGGGGGGGGAAAGAGAGAGAAAGAGAGAGAGAGAGAGAGAAGAAGAAGAAGAAGAAGAAGAAGAAGAAGAAGACGAAAATGCGTTTATATTACAAAGAAGGCAATAACAGATTAACAAAGGAAAAATCTGAAAACAAAGAAGAAGAAGAAGAAGAAGAAGAAGAGAAAAACAATCCCTCCCTTATTCTCCTCCTATCAACAAATCCTCTTCCCGGCCCAGGAAAATAAAATAATGAGGGCAAAGGGGAAAAAGGTACCTATCTTGATATGAGCAGTGCGCTGGCTAACACACATACACTGCACAAATACATCATACATCTTTCACATACTGACATTAGCTGGAATTGGCGTATTGTGTCCGATGACAAATTATTTTGAAGCAGTAGCGACAATTACTTTGAGAATATAAGTAAATTGTATATCGATGATGTTATGGTAATAACATACATGCAGATAAGTAATAGGCGTCAGTAGAATGAATGTTCTGCATATCTACATAACTCATGAGAGTGTGCAAAATATGTAAACATTTTTTTTGTTCTGCAAGATACTGAACTTCGATGGCGTATAAGGTCTGGTGGAAGTCAGTTCCAGTGAGAAAGCCAGAATGAAAAAAAAGCCTTGTTTTGAATAGATCAGGTCCAGGTTTGGGAACTTGAAGTTTGGTAGATTTTATAGACATCATTTTAAATTGAAATGGAATGGTTTCCAGGGCTCATGCAGATGCTATTTTTGCAGACGCTTTCCTTTGGTAATTGCCAACATATCTTCTGTTGTTTGAGCCCCAATTTGAATATAATATGATTCTGTATGGCATTTCTGGAGAACTGATTTAAGTGCACTATTATAGAAATAATTATTGGCTTAACTGAACTTGCGCATAACTTGCTGGCATGAACGTTCAAAAAGTGCTTAATCCCGCATAACTGGCTGTCTGGGTATTGTCTTTCATAATATGTGGGCAGCCCATGAAAGATGGTGGTCTGTTATTATGCATAAAAACACGGTAACTGTCCACTTCTTCACTTATCAGAGAGAGAGAGAGAGAGAGTAGTGAAGTGAAGAGGCAATGGCAGGAAGACGAGTGTGCAGCATTGCAAACAAGGTGGGCTAGTTCCTTGGCTGGTGGGTGGTTGGATGGGGATTCGGGACACCATGTCCACGATGCGCCGAAGACCGGCGACATCACACATGGTGTGGACTGGCAGTACTGTTCTCCGCTTTCGCGTCAACCACTTCAAAGCAGCCGGAAGCGTGCTCGCTCGCGCGCCTGTCTCATCGTAACCCTTATCAACGTCAGGGGCTGACGCCATAAAATCATTGACCAGTCATCAGCCGACAGCTTGGCGGCTCTTTTCAAGTACACAGCGTAGTATATCACTGCTTCATGTCGCCACATACACACACACACACACACACACACACACACAGAATCTGTGTCGTTGACACTGTGTTTGTGCATACATACTAGGGTGCGTGTGTGTGTGTGTGTGTGTGTGTGTGTGTGTGTGTGTGGGTGTGTGTGTGGTGTGTGTGTGTGTGTGTGTGTGTGTGTGTGTGTGTGCGTGTGTGTGTGTGTGTGTGCTCTGTGTGTGTGTGCGTGTGCGTGTGTGTGTGTGTGTGTGTGTGTGTGTGTGTGTGTGCATGCCTCTGTGTGTGTGTGTGTGTGAGAGAGAGAGAGAGAGAGAGAGAGAGAGAGAGAGAGAGAGAGAGAGAGAGAGAGAGAGAGAGAACATATGCATGTGCGTGCATGTTTGTACTCACAAATATGTGTGTGTGTGTGTGTGTGTGAGAGAGAGAGAGAGAGAGAGATAGGGGGGAGGGATAAAGAGAGAGTGTACAAATGTGTGTGGGGTTTTCTTTTTAATTGCATGTGTGCTTGTGTGTGTGTGTGTGTGTGTGTGTGTGTGTGTGTGTGTGTGTGTGTGTGTGTGTGCTGGGGGGGGGGGGTGGGGGTGGAGGCGTGTGTGACTAGTGTCTACAAAAGAGAGCAGTCTGTAACATCATGCCTCAATGCGTTCACGGTGTGGACGAAGCGCTGTGTCACCATAGAATAGAGAGAGACCTTGGGTATAACCCCGCCAGTTTCCGCCATCGTTTTTCTGCAGCCTCGTAAAGGACTGGTAGCTCAGCCTGCTGCTTCTTTTATGAATGTTGATGATGAGACATGTCCACCCAGCCATTTCAAATGTCCAAACAGAGACCCATTCCTTTGTCTGCCTGTCTTCCTGCGATGCAATGACGTGGCAGATTGCCCGGGACACGAAGATGAGAAGGGCTGTGAAGATTCCACCTGCCCTGGCTACTACCGCTGTAGAGACTCCAAGATTTGTCTGCATGCTTCACATATGTGTGATGCAAAATATGGACAATGTCCGCAAAATGACGATGAATGGACGTGCGACGTCCATTGTCCACATGGATGCACATGTTACGGATATGCGTTTTTCTGCAACCAGTCTTTTGCTGGTGAAAAGCATTCCTATCTTCGTTATTTGCATGCGGACGGAAGTAATATGACGCTGGAGGCTTTAAAAGCATAACATTATGCTCATTCATCTGAGCCTAGCCCGCTGTTCCCTGCATAATCTCACAGTGCCCCGACTTCCTAACATGCACAACCTTTATTTTAGTGATAACGGCATCACTCGCCTTTCCCCTCTTTTTTTCATGGAAATGACGAACCTCCGTGTCTTGTTCCTGGCCAGAAACCCACTGGATATGCAAATCAGTCTTCCAACAATCACTACTCTTAAAAGTCTTGAAAAGCTGGATTTGTCTTTTGTTTATATCCCAGCACTGGATCCAAGTCATTTTCAGGAGCTGACTCACCTCTTTCTCTTGAATCTGTCCCACACACAGTTAACTCACGTACAAAACGTTGGATTTCATACGATGAAGTCTTTGAAATATGTAGATCTGAGACATTGCCCTTTAACTGAATTTCCTCAGGATTTATTCCAGAATCTGGACCAACTGCTTGAAGTAAAAGCTAGCAATTTCAAGATGTGCTGCCCAAGCCTTTTGCCTGAAGACTTCAATCCTGTTGGTTGTGAGGCTCCTTCAGACCAGCTTTCGTCCTGTGACGACTTGTTACCAAGTGATCTGTACCGGACAGGCCTGGCTGTTCTGGCGGCGTTCTCTCTGCTGGGGAATTCTGTCAGTCTGTTATTCCGTACTGTTGTTGACAAGTCGGCCACGTCATTTGGTTTTGGTGTTTTCGTGATGCATTTGTGTTTATCTGATTTCCTGATGGGGGTGTATTTGATGGTGATTGGGGTGGTGGATCATGTATACCAGGGGAATTACCTTTGGAATGATGTATCATGGAAAGGCAGTCATGTCTGCAAGGTAGCTGGATTCTTATCACTGATGTCGTCAGAAGTGTCAGCACTTCTGGTCAGTGTGATCACAGTGGATCGATTCCTGGTGCTGCGGTTTCCTTTCAGCAGTGTTCACTTTGCTCCCAGGTCAGCTCACGTGTCCAGCCTGCTCCTGTGGGGGGCTGGTGTCTGTCTGGGTGCTGTCCCTTTGCTGCCAGCTACCTCCCACTGGCACTTCTATGGCCAGACAGGGATGTGTATTCCGCTCCCCATCACCAGCACTGAGTTTGCTGGCCAGGACTATTCCTTCGGTGTGTTCATTTGCCTCAACTTTTTCCTCTTTCTTTTCATTGCAGCAGGTCAAGGTTTCATCTACTGGTCAGTGAGGTCCAACACGATGAGAAACAGAGGCACACTGCTGGTGAATCCAAAAACATTACTATTGCCCGTCGACTGATCACTGTGGTAGTGTCCGACTTCCTCTGTTGGTTCCCCATTGGGGTTCTGGGACTGATGGCGGACAGGGGATTTCGGGTGTCAAATGACGTCAACGTGGCTATTTGCTATTTTTGTCCTTCCACTCAACTCTGCCCTCAATCCTTTCCTCTACACTGTCAACGTCATTCGGGAACGCAGAAGAATCAAGAACGAGAAACGCTTGATAGATGTATTGTCCAAAACACTGCACGCAGAAACAGAGAAGGAGCATGAATAAAGTGAACTACAAATGAACTTCTTTTTTTCAGTTCAGTGCCTTTATATTGCATGGCTGGCTATTTGGATTTCTGAACTATAGTAAGCTTGTGTGTGTGTGTGTGTGTGTGTGTGTGTGTGTGTGTGTGTGTGTGTGTGTGTGTGTGTGTGTGTGTGTGTCTAACTGACATGCGGTCAGATACCTCAGTACAAAACACACGCGCTCTCTCTCTCTTCTCTCTCTCTCTCTCTCTCTCTCTCTCTCTCACACACACACACACACACACACACACACACACACACACACACACACACACACACACACACACACACTGTACGTGTTCGCATCATCATGCCACCGGTAGGACTGATTATATCGGGTCTGAACTTACTCTAGTGGTAAGTCATGGACAGTGTAGTGGCAAGCTCCTGGACAGCCAGGTGGTTAGTTTCTGGACAATCTAATGGTCAGCTCCTGGAAGCCAGGTGGTTAGTTTCTGGACAATCTGATGGTCAGCTCCTGGACAGTTAGGTGGTTAGTTTCTGGACAAATCTAATGGTCAGCTCCTGGACAGTTAGGTGGTTAGTTTCTGGACAATCTAATGGTCAGCTCCTGGACAGCCAGGTGGTTAGTTTCTAGACAATCCAGTTGTGCTTTTCTGCAATTGAGCTTTGCCGAACTTCGGACTGATCCAGTGAGGCATAGTCGGGAAAAAGTCTACACACACACACACACACACACACACACACACACACACACACACACACAGAGAGAGAGAGAGAGAGAGAGAGAGAGAGAGAGAGAGAGAGAGAGTCGGTTGTAGAGATGACCTGTCATAAAGTAGAACCACTCAAGGATTGAATTATTGCGGCTTGGACCCCTAACTACCCACCCGGCAGTAAACGGGTACCTCATTCAGTTCAGATGAGGTTAAGGTGGTGGACGTACGGGGTGGGTACTATTTCCCGTCATGCCATCCTGACATGGTGAGGATGTAACAGTTCACTGTGTCTATGGCTGTTAGGCCGTGTGGAGATCAACTTTGTCGTTAAACGTAGCGTCTTCAGTCAGGCGTGTTTCTCAACAAAACAAATGTTAGACAGTTTAACTTTGTTTATGGTATATGTGTGTCTTCTCTCTCTCTCTCTCTCTCTCTCTCTCTCTCTCTCTCTCTCTCTCTCTCTCTCACACACACACACACACACACACACACACACACACACACACGCACGCTTACACACACACACACACACACACACACACACACACACGCACGCACGCACGCACGCACGCACGCACGCACGCACGCACGCACGCACACACACACACACACACACACACACACACACACACACACACGCACGGACGCATGCACGCAAGTACGCACATACACACATAAGCACGCGCACAATCACACACACACACACACACACACACACACACACACACACACACACACACACACTCTCTCTCTCTCTCTCTCTCTCTCTCTCTCTCTCTGTCTCTCTCACACACACACACACACACACACACACACAGAGAGAGAGAGAGGGGGATCATGGGAGACAACCTTAGAAAACGAAGAAAAAGGCTCACATCATCTTGCAGTTATTTCCCGTTATCCATTGTCCTGAAAGGATGTTATCGACAACACAGAGATAAAAGACCATGGACACGTTTTCCCATAACATGTGTTTGGGAAATGGACTACAGAGCCGTGAGTGTTTTATGCACAAACTGGTTGTTGGCTGTACGTGTGTCAATATGTTCAATGAGTCGGTTGTGTGTCGTTTTTTCTGCCCCATTCAATTGCCTCTGATGTACCAATCTGCGCAAATTTTGACTAAAAAGTGATTTGGTGTATCCAGCAAAACAGACGTGTTTATGCATCCAACTGATTTACGCATGTATCCGTTGATGTGCTCGATTCGTGGATAAGTATAGTATCTCTCCTGATCTGTCGTTTTTGGAACCAAGCTGTTTCAAATTAAATCAACTGTTCTGAGGCACGCATGAAACAACCATGCATATCTGTGACCAGAAGGTGGTTTTGATTGATGTGTTCCTCAATGTGATCGAAGTCAAGACTGCATAGAGTTCATCTCTTTTGCCTCTGTGTGAATTTGTTATTTCCCGTTCCCAATGTGGGAGTGATCTGTACAGACAATGAGCACGACATATACATCGGGGACGGTCTACATAGCTATGATGTTTAATGCATCAACATGATTGTGACAAAGGAGTCTGTCGGTGAGCTCATTGATCAGGCTACATACACACACACACACACACACACACACACACACAGAATGATAAGTGGTATCAGAATCTACTTGCAGTGTCCACAAGATACACTGGAGCAAATTTATGGTGATAACTGCTAATGACGTACTTGTTCAAGAGGTGTGACGGCTTGTTTTTCTCATGGCTGTTGCCTTTGGTGCACTCAGTGTAAGCTGCTACGCACATGTACTACCATACCATCACTGAACATAAACTGAAGTTCTGGTCAAGAAGTATCCAAGCGAAAAAATGGATTTCTTTGAGTATCTAGTTTCTTGCTGCGGCATATTTCAAGTTTCTGTCAAGGCATGAAACGCAATAACTGATTTTTGTACAGGTGTTAAACTACCCACCCACCGACCCCACCCTTACCCCAGACAAGCAAAACCATTATTAGCATTCCTATCAGTAATATAATTTTCATCATATACTACCTTGCCTCAGACATTTTCTCCCTTCTGACAGCCTCGATTTTATTCAACGCCTACCTTGCTCTAAAGTGACAGAGTATAAGTGATTGCTCGTTCATTTTCATCGTCCTATTTGTTTATAACTTGCCTGAAGAAGACCTAAGAAGTCGAAACGCGTCACGTCTTGTCTTGTGACTCGTTTGCCCACGTTTTTCTTGGCGGATTTTTTTAGATTTTTGCAAAGTTTTCCACACATTTTTTTGTAAGATGTTCAGGGGGGAAAACTGTTGGGTTCTGTAATTACTGCTTGCAAACAAAGGACACACTTTTCTTTGTACGTGATTTTTATCTTTTGTTCTCCCCACACACTGGCTTGTTAGCCTTACCGCCTCATTCCAGCTTCCAGCATATGGCCACATCCTTACCGGCTGCGTTGGCATTGCATCATCCCTGCTATCAGATACACAGCCACAAGTTCTGTGGCTTCATCGCCTGGCCTCATACCGGCAAACAGTACACAACATTGCCATTACCAGTTCTGCTGAGAGGGCAACGAGCTCATTCTAGCAGCTGGCCCAATGGCCCCACATGATTTAACACTCTCTCGCGGTGCTAGTTATGACGAAATCATTGGTAAGGTATGTAACTCTGTCACCGGACGATATGATATATCGGTAGGTGTTTGCGTACCTTCTGAAACCTCACCATTTAAGAAAACTAGCTTAAGGATCTTGAAAATAACACAAAGAATGTATCCTCCTGGGGTGGCTTCAGTGCACGGATGGGTCACTCACTTGACGACATAAAATGGAAGATGCCAGCATCGGATACAACTACCAATAGGCTACTCATGGTAATCCGCACAACAGATAACTTTGTGGCAACACTGCGAACCAACCAACCAACCAACCAAACGAAAATACGATCTGAAACTCATAGACATGTGTACAAAACATTAAGGTCATAGATGGCTGTTACACATGTTTCCAACCGTAAAGGGATGGTGTTAACGTGTTATATCATTTGCACTAAAACATAACAAAAATATTCAGTACATACAACAGCAAATGACTTAACAATTCTCTTAGCACTGATCGATGACATTTGTTCTTCACCCATTATATACAAATGATAAACTTCCAAATATGACAGAAAAAATGACAGAAGTATCAGACAGCATATAACAAAGACACACATTGTTATAATTATCAAGTTCACTGGGGGAAAAAAATATATTCATTCTTGATTAACATAATGAAATACAACATGAAGATGAAATCATGAGATAAATAAAAGTAGATAAACATATTAGAGAACAATTCACCACGGTTCATTTGAGACTGCATAACAAAGCATGTACAAGAGTATGAGAAATAAGTTTGGTAAAGGGAAACCTTAAAAAAAATATTTCAAAATGATTCAATATTTTGAATGCTGATCACAACGAAGAGAATTCAATAATCTGCTAACGAACTAAATGGGCATCTTAGATAATGATAATAATAACTATGATAATCATCATCATCATCATCATCATCATCATCATCATCATTATTATTATTATTATTATTATTATCATCATCATCATTGTTGTTTTTTATTATTATTATTATTACTAAATCATGATGATGATGATGACGATGATGATGATGATGATGATGATGATGATGATGATGATGATGATGATGATTATTGTTGCTATGGAAATGTCTACAGTGAGGTGACGGAACTGGTAAACGAATTTCGGTCACACGTAAGGCAATAACGTTAAAATCATCAAGTTTTACGTCACTGCTCGTTTTCCTCTTCATGTGCTCTTATTTTGCTGATTAACTGAAATTAAAATCCGGTTTTCAAAGTCGTCTGTCGATTCACTGTTTCCTTCGGAATATTTTCTCACAATCTGTTCCATGCCCTGGGAAGGACCGTCGACGTGAAGCTGTATAGCGCTAGCTGTGGACGGCCTCTGGGATTGACTGGCTGACATTTTACGCAAAATGTAGGGATTGACTTGATCTGAACAGCAAAATAAGCACAAATCAAATAATCAGACCTCCTTCACTCAAATTAATGATATAAAAGCACATCAAACTTAACTCATGTTTACAAACAGATTTTTCAGCAGCCCCTTCAACACTTTCAAGAACAACAACTTGTAGAACTGAACTGGAGACCGTTTGCAACAACAAACAGAACGGGAAGTCTGAAACATACCGATAGATGTAGTTAAGGAAAAAGAAATCCCAGTTTGATGCATTAGGTTCTGTTGCTGTTTAATGGACGCACCGAATCAGGTTTTACTTAACGTCGGTGCAAATTGATCCCCAGGTGGGATTTTAGATGACTCAAAAAAGCGAAATATTACAGTTAGCCTATTCAGTGAGCTTTTCGGCAAATTAATTCATCACAATCATTTTGATCCATTAAAGACCATGGCTCTGTAGACCATTCCTGATGTATATGTCGTGCTCATTGTCTGTACAGATTACTCCCACATTGGGAACAGGAAATAACAAATTCACACAGAGGCAAAACAGATGAACCCCATGCAGTCTTGAATTGGATCATAGCGAGGAACATACCACTAAAATCACCCCTGGATGCAGACATGCAGGGTTGTTTAATGCACGCCCCAGATCAGTTCATGTTCATTTCAGGACACACCAGTTCTCAGATGATGATGAGAGAGTTCCAAAACAGACTTACAACTTGAGGCCTATTCATCATACACATCGACAGACACAGCGGTAGGAGCCAGTTTGATGCGATGCGATGAACCCCCTGATTCACAGTCTGTATCATAATCGATTTTCAAACAGCTTGGTTCCTAAACGACAGATCAGGAGAGATACTATACTTGACCATGAATCGAGCACATCAACGGATACATGTGTAAATCAGTTTGATGCATAAACGCATTTGTTTTGCTGGATAGACCAATTCACTTTATACTCAAAATGTGTGCAGATTGGTGCATCAATGGCAAAGGAAGGGGGCAGAAAAAAAACGAATCATTGAACATATGGACACACGTACAGCCAACAACCAGTTTGCGCATAAAACATTCATGGCTCTGTATTCCACTCCCAAACACATATTATAGGAAAACGTGTCCATGGTGTTTATCTCGGTGCTATCGAGAGCATCCTTTCAGGACAATGAACAACGGGGAATAAGTGCAAGATGATGTGAACCTTATTTTTCGTTTTCTATGTTTGTCTCCCATGGTCTCTCTCTCTCTCTCTCTCTCTCTCTCTCTCTCTCTCTCTCTCTCTCTCTCTCTCTCTGTGTGTGTGTGTGTGTGCCAAAGAGGTCTTTTGACAAGGAGGCAGGGGGGAGAGTAACAGACCAATAACATTTCCCCCTTCCTTTCCTGCAAACAAATACTACACATTCATTCCTAGTGTGTATCAAATCAAAGGTTAACAAAAAACAAATAAATTCGTAACATTTCCTTATAACCTCACGCACGGGTGTTATGCAGTAAGGTTAAAAAAAAACAAACAAACCACGTAAGACTGACTCGACCTTCCATCAGTCAAATGATGACATTGGATCTTACTGATCTCATCTGCATGCGATGAATGATATTATCCATTCATATATCTCATATAATGTATTATCTTAAACTTCACTATTCTTCAGCAGTCTCATTTTCAATGCTTCATGAATTTCGCGACTGATTTAATTACAAGTTCATCATCTGATGATAACACGACAGCGAAGTTTTGTCTTTTCACTATATCTAACTGGAAAAAAAATTTGTCTGCCCTTCATTATAAGCAGTACAGTGATACAGAAAGTGTGTCTTTCGTCGTCAATAATGTGTCTACATGCAGGACAAGGAGATTCTGTGGATGTTTCACATTGAAACCATCTTTTGTTCGCATTAAAACCTAAAGTTCTCAACCTAATTCTTGCATAATGTATTCTGTGCCATTTATCTGTTATGACATTGAGAAACTTTTCAGAATGAAACACATTTTTAAACGAAAAAAAGAACAGTGATGTTCTTTCTTTACATTCCATATCTGAAAAAAAATTATTTCAGTTCACTTTACGTATGGTCCTTCTGTTTCTGCGTGCAATGTTTTGGACAATACATCTATCAAACGTTTCTCCTGCTTGATTCTTCTGCGTTCCCGAATGACGTTGACAGTGTAGAGGAAAGGATTGAGGGCAGAGTTGAGTGGAAGGACAAAAATAGCAATAGCCACGTTGACGTCATTTGACACCCGAAATCCCCTGTCCGCCATCAGTCCCAGAACCCCAATGGGGAACCAGCAGAGGAAGTCGGACACTACCACAGTGATCAGTCGACGGGCGATAGTAATGTTTTTTTGGAATCACCAGCTGTACCTCTGTTTCTCATCGTGTTGGACCTCACTGACCAGTAGATGAAACCTTGACCTGCTGCGATGAAAAGAAAAAGGATAAAGTTGAGACAAATGAACACACCAAAGGAATAGTCCTGGCCAGCAAACTTAGTGCTGGTGATGGGGAGCGGAATACACATCCCTGTCTGGCCATAGAAGTGCCAGTGGGAGGTAGCTGGCAGCAAAGGGAAGCACCCAGACAGACACCAGCCCCCCACAGGAGCAGGCTGGACACGTGAGCTGATCTGGGAGCAAAGTGAACACTGCTGAAAGGAAACCGCAGCACCAGGAATCGATCCACTGTGATCACACTGACCAGAAATGCTGACACTTCTGACGACATCAGTGATAAGAATCCAGCTGCCTTGCAGACATGACTGTTTTTCCATGACAAATCATTCCAAAGGTAGTTCCCCTGGTATACAGAATCTACCACCCCAATTACCATCAAATACACCCCCATCAGGAAATCAGAAAAGCACAAGTGCATCACAAAAACACCAAAACCAAATGAAGTGGCCGACTTGTCAACAACAGTGCGGAATAACAGACTGACAGAATTCCCCAGCAGAGAGAACGCCGCCAGAACAGCCAGGCCTGTCCGGTACAGATCACTTGGTAACAAGTCGTCACAGGACGAAAGCTGGTCTGAAGGAGCCTCACAACCAACAGGATTGAAGTCTTCAGGCAAAAAAGGCTTGGGCAGCACATCTTGAAATTGCTGGCTTTCACTTCAAGCAGTTGGTCCAGATTCTGGAATAAACGGTGAGGAAATTCAGTTAAAGGCAATGCCTCAGGTCAACATATTTCAATGATCTCATTGTATGAAACCCAACGTTTTGTACGTGAGTTAACTGTGTATGGGACAGATTCAAAATAGACAGGTGAGTCAGTTCCTGAAAATGACTTGGATCCAGCGCTGGAATATGAACAAAAGACAAATCCAGCTTTTCAAGACGGTTAAGAAGACTAGTGATTGCTGGAAGACTGATTCGTAGATCCAATGGGTTTCTGGCCAGGACCAGGACACGGAGGTTTCTCATTTCCATGAACATGTGAGGAGAAAGTTGGGTGATAGAGTTATCACTCAAATAAAGGTTGTGCAGGTTAGGAAGTCGGGGCATTGTGAGATTATGCAGGGAACAGCGGGCTAGGCTCAGATGAATGAGCATCATGTTATGCTTTTAAAGCCTCCAGCGTCATATTACTTCCGTCCGCGTGCAGATAACGAAGATAGGAATGCTTTTCACTGATAGAAGACTGGTTGCAGAAAAACGCATGTCCGTAACATGTGCATGCATGTGGACAATTAACATCACATGCCCATTCATCGTCGTTTTGCGGACATTGTCCATATTTTCCATCACACATATGTGAAGCATGCAGACAAATCTTGGAATCTCTACAGCGATAGTAGCCAGGGCAGGTGGAATCTTCACAGCCTTTCTCATCTTCGTGTCCCGGGCAATCTGCCACGTCATTGCATCGCAGGAAGACAGGCAGACAAATGAATGGGTCTGAGTTTGGACATTTGAAATGGCTGGGTGGGCATGACTTATCATTAGCATTCACATTAGAATAAGGAGACAGATCTGTCAGTCTGTATTTGTTTTCACGATCAGGCCTCAGAAAAATTCTGAGAGGATCGCCTCCGGCGAAGCGATACGCGTGACGTTCTCTAAAAACACAGTGCTTCGTCGTCCGTACCGTGAACGCAGTGCGGCATGTTGTCACAGAGTGCTTTTCTTTGGTAACACTTATCACATGCGACCCGACCCCCACCACCAGCACACACACAAAACGTAAGCGCGCACTTACATACACTCACTCGCACAAGCACGTGCGCGCACGCGAGCACACACACACGCACACACACACACACACACACACACACACACACACACACAGGGTGCACATTTATTATTCCGCTTTCATCATACATACCTCTACCCTCTTAAAGCGCGATTGTTTCATAAATAAACAGAGAGACCTGGATTCCGCCAACGTGGTACGTTCTAACAGACATAATGGCCCGTTTAATCTCTGTATAATTCGTTTGATGATACTCTTCCTGCCCAAGTCTTTCAAAATTTCGGAAAAACAGTGCATTAGAACTATTTTCCTTTGTGTAGAATCTTTGACAGACTATCTGTCAATAAACTTAACATTAATTGTTAGCTCCCCGAAGAACATTTGAATCTGGGGGCTTTGTCACTACCTACCCACCTATTTATCAATCTAACTATCTATCTATCTATGTATCTATCTATGTGTGTGGATGTGGGTGTATCTGTGTGCATATCTATCTATCTGTTACACGCTGAAGCAATGATTTTCCAGTACAAGGTAAGTGCAGTACTCTAGCTTGTAAGAGTTCGTTGTAGATCCTGTGGTACGTGTTCAGCTTGCAGACGACAAAATACACCAGGCGGTATTGAAACAGTTACACACATTGAAAAATATAGGAACAACACAAATCCACTGACCTTCAGCTTCAGTAAGTCTTACAGGAACTCAATCAAACATACAGCAGACAATATTTTACCAGTTGCGCTTTTCATCGACTAGACTAAAACTCGGTGAAGACTCGAACACTTTTAAGCTCGACAATGACTAAAACTCTTCAGAAGTCTCGTTTCTCTCTGTTTCTCTCTGTCGCACAGCTCGCATCCTTTATATGTTATCTAAAGAATATTCTCGAACATACTCGATTATTCTTTTCTAGAATATTCTGCACATCAGTAAGCTTAACCAATGAAATTGTGACGAGCGTATGCGAATGTAATTCGGTCAGCTTCTACATTCTCGAACCATCGATAATGCACTAGCGACTTACGGAAACCTGGTGAACACTCTAACATAATCTTGAACATTCCAATCGCATTATCAATCGATCCAAAAACAATACTGAACAGTTAGGCATACATTCACTTTGCAAATGTTTTAAATAAATCGAAAATAGCACTACACTGACCGAAAATACAAAGATCTAAAATGGATAAGTAAAAGAAAGCTTGTCACTCTTCATTATTGCCATGACGTCTTTCGCAAACGTTCCTCCTCTCTTGTCTCCCTTTTAAACTGTAACACCATCTATCTATCTATCTATCTATCTATCTATCTATCTATGTCTATCTGTCTATCTATCTACCTATCTGTCTGTCTATCTGTCTATCTATCTATCTGTCTATCTATCTGTCTATCTATCTATCTGTCTATCTATCTTGCTAGCTAGCTAGCTTGCTAGCTAGCTAGCTAGCTAGCTAGCTAATCATCTGTCTAGCTATCTATCCATCTATCTACCAATAAACACACACGCGCACACACATATGCACACACACACACACACACACACACACACACACACACTCACACACACACACACACACACTTTCTACAGCGCCCTTTCTGAACAACACAGGCTACAGGGCGCTTTACAAAGTTAACAAATAAATCTCTTAATATACCGAATCAATATCGAATATACTGTTCAACCAACTTAGTACAGAAAGCAAACAGATAAGAGCCAAGCGAAAAGACAATAATGATGCAAAACAATATATTCGCAGGTGGAATATCCGGATCTACAACATTCCGGAATCCATACCAGGAGAGCCAGAAAGAAGGACCGACTGAAAGAAACTAAACAAACAAACAAACAACTGTGTGACAGTTTCACAACTAACGTTAAGTGGTTGTGATCGACAGGGACATAGAGGTAGCTCACAGGAGTAGCGCCCGTTCCCCTCAACATGCCAGACCTCGGCCCTTGATCGCTTGTATCTAATTCCGGGAAATAAAATATGAAGTTCTACCAAAACGTAGGAACTGAAAAGACAACGTACAAAAGATATCGATTTCCGTGAATTTGACATTACTAAATTATGAGCTGTTAATAAAAGAAGCAAAAGAACACTCATCAACAGTCGATGCTTTGAGCAGTCAAGAAAACAGTCATTGCAAAATGTGAAGAAGAAGAAAAAATGAAAGGACGCAAAGATTGGACAGAGACATGGGGCCGTATTTACATGTCGTGGGTGGCGGGGAAGTGACCTCCCTACCTCGTTGTTGGCTCGAAGGGCCGTTACTTAGGGATGTATATGACGAGAGTAACCTTTAACCTCGTGTTTAGCAGTGGGTGACAGTCGAGTAAGCTACAACGAGGAGAGGGCAGGAGTCCGCCCTGGGTTAGATGAAAACAAAGATGGCTGCCAACGTTATGTTTTTCCACCGACGAAGGCAACTATTGCGGAGAGCCGTATTTTACGGGACAGTACGAATCCGTTCGACACGTTCAATGATGGAGAAAAGTCACGCGAAGTTAAGATTTCGTCGTAACAACATCATCCAGCTGACAGATACCCTTTGAGAGACATTGAATTTGATTTGCACAGACGGAGACACGGAACTCTGCCCCCTGCTCTACAAGTGTGTCTGGCACTGCGCGTTTTTTGCCACTGGCACATTTTCAAGATGATGTTGGTGAAGCAATCGGCGTATCTCAGAAAACATCAAGAATTGTTAGGAGAGTGACACTGGCCTCGTTGCGTCGCCTGCCTGTGTGGAAGTGAAAATGCAGCTACTGATGCCGAGGCTGCTGCGATCAGCCAGAAATTCTACGGGTTAGTACACAATAGAATAGCTCGTAAAATTGTGACCAAAATATATGTGATGTGTGTGTGTTTGTGTCTGTCTGTCTGTGACTGCCACTTTGTGTGCGTCACAGTATGTGCATGTGTGTGCGTGATCAGTCTGACGTCTGTTCATTCTCGGACAAGCAGATAGATTTAGCTCCGAAGTTCGTCTGCTACGATAGTTGGCTTAGCTCTTGGTGTGTGTAGGCTAAATCTGTCTTCGTGCCTGTATGTATCACTGTAGTGTCAGTGTGCGTGTGTGAGTGTGACTTCATCATGTTTATGGACTTTTAATAGTTGTATCAAACTGGTTTCAGTTAAGCTGCTTTTTCAGTCTGTGTCAGTGTGTATGTGTCTGTGCCACTGTGTGAGAGAGTATGGGTTGGGATGTTGTTATTTCGGGTTTGACGTCCACATCACCATCAGTCTTGGTCCAGGGGCCATTCCATACAAACAAGAGCTTTTAAATTATATTAATGTGTCCATTATGGGACAGTTGCCAAAAAAGGACCCAGTTCAATTATTCATTTGTTTGAGTGTGGGATGTGTGTGTGTGTGTGTGTGTGTGTGTGTGTGTGTGTGTGTGTGTGTGTGTGTGTGTGTGACCTTTCATCAAATTAAGTGTTAGGATGCTTTTAATGTTTTATTGCTTTTTTTCAGGATGAACCCACGTTTTCCAAACATCATCAGGTGCATTGATGGAACCCATGTTAAGATTCAGGCTCCAACGGAGGGGGAACAGGAATATGTCAACCGCAAAAACTTTCATTCAATCAATGTGCAGGTAAGATTGTTTTTTGTTTTTGAAATGTAACATGCAACTGAACTGAACAGACTAAGAATTACAAATCCGTTATAGATGACTGCACAAGCTTTTGGTATTTTTCTTTTTTTTTTTTGGCTTGTGTTGTTGTTTAGAACAGATCAAGTAGTATTTTTGCTAATGTTCATTTCAAAAAGGGTGGTGATACACAGCATATAAAACAATTTTAAGTTTTACATAGTACAGTTTCCAACTGAAATGACTGAAGGTGGAACAGAGCAAAATTTAGGTGTACAACTATGGCTGTGGGGTGCATGCCTCTTTCTGCTTGATAGTGATACCCCCGGTTATGATCGGTTGAGAACTGTGGCCATGCATGAGGAACACACACACACACACACACACACACACACACACACACACACACACACACCATTCCAACATATCAAAGTTTGAAAGGCACAGGCAGAAGTTTACAGATGCACAGCCAGCAACACACAACACCAGGATCAAACTCATAATCAGTTCAGTTTAGTAGTGTATTTGAAGCCTTTTCATCAAACATGATATTAGACTGAAGTGAAAGAAAAGTATTAAACAAAGAAACAAACAGAAAACTCACCTAAATAAAGAGTTAAAATAAAAAGAATGCAATACTTAACAAAATAATAATGTAACTACCTTAATCAAGAGAAATACCATAGCTTGCGTATAAGTATGTGATTGACTAAGAACAGCACCCATATAAAAAGAATGAAAATATAGCTGTGTACAGAATATTTTCGACACTGCCATATTCGTTGCATATACCCTCAGCATGATACAATGGATGTAGTAACGGGCATCCAAGAAGAACACGTGGAACAAAAATAGAATCATTACATGCAAAAAAAACCTGTGAAAAATTAATGTTACAAGTCTGTAGTCCTAATTTCACTATATTGCGAGCTAAATTTCTGAACCCGAAACCCACATTTTGAAAACATGCATAAACATTTTTCATGAACAAATGAATCTTTCGCTTTTGTTTTTTTGAGCTGCCACAGTTCAGTGTTTAGCATTTGGGAATTACAAGCAAGAAGTCCTGGGTTTGAAATTTATGGCACTGTTAGTGTATCCATAGGGAAGACAGTGTAATCAAATTTTCATAAATCCAACCAGGCGCAAATGGGTGTTTGACTGAAAAATTATTCTTGGGGGAGGTTAAAATGTTGAAAGGAGTGAACTGGGCCCCACCACACTATGCCAAGCCTTAGACCCAAGAAAAAGGTCACTGTCCTTACAGCCTTGATAAAAAGCTAAGGGGGCTTTTTTAAATCTTTGACTGCAGGTTCACACATATTGCCATACATGTAAATGTGCAAATTTCATGGAAACATGTACATGTTCTGTTTGGTTTTCCAGATCATCACTGCCTGCCTGATCCTGCACAGCTTTGCAAGAAGCAACAACATTGGCCTGCCACCGGACGACATTGACCTGCCACCAGACGCTCCAGAAGATGATGTCCACAGTGGTCAAGAAGTGAATGCTCAAGGTGAAGTGGATGGACAGGCCAACCCACAGGCGCACGACCCCACTGAAAGAAGGCGACGGCTGCGGGTCAGTTAGTTCGACAGAGGTTCATCGAGCGAAATTTTACGGCTGCATAGTTTCAGACAGTGTTATTTCTCAGTCGATACCAACAGCTAGAAACAGTGGAACACTAGAAGAAATAATGATTCTTCAGGCACATGAGGGAACAAGAAATTAGGTGCAATCCATAGTTGCTGGAGAAATAAAACTAAGAATTTTGTTAAACCACATCAAGAATTACTGACATAAAAACTTTCTGTCAAGCATTACTTGAGAACTAAACATGTCACAACTCTCTGTAAAAATAATGGGAGGAGGAGCAATCTTACAATTGTGCAAATCGTAAAATCAGCGTTACTCTAAACCAAGCTCTCGTTTAAGTTTCTCAATTTGTAATTGTTCTCTCTCAATTCGTAGATTGTTCAGAGCAGTTG
Organism: Conus betulinus; assembly: GCA_016801955.1. Classification (NCBI taxonomy): domain Eukaryota; kingdom Metazoa; phylum Mollusca; class Gastropoda; order Neogastropoda; family Conidae; genus Conus; species Conus betulinus. Next base: position 56,476 of record JADBJO010008225.1, on the reverse strand, counting down.
CACTCTGTTCTCTCTCTATTCGGACATTGTTCAGAGCAGTTTCACTCTTGTAAAACTCTCTCCTACATTTGTCGGTTTCCCCCTGGCTGTCACTTAGCTGTTGTAAGCCAGCATCATACTTCATTTGCTTCTCTGATGCATCGGATCTCCTCTTCACACCACGGGTAGTCGGTGTCATGGCTATGCATGAAATAAGAAGACACAAGTTTTAATGCACACCAATATTTGGCTTTTCTAGTGATTTTTGTGCAAACATAATCAGTACAGATACTGCAAAGCTGTTGTGTTTATATCCAAGATCAGACTGTGAGCATTTATGTGGGATTGCTGGATTGAAGAGTCCACTGCTACAATTTCTGAAAGTTTGATGGGAGGGGTGCTTTCAGACAGCGATAGCTGTGATGAGAAGTGTGTGGAATGTATTGCCCGTGAATTCAGTGATTCTCTATCAACATGATTATTGATTCATAGTACTGGCGTGTATGATTTTAGATACCTTGTACTTGACCTACTCTTTTGTGTTTGTGCTTTGTTAATTTTGTATGTGCTGTTTTGATAAATAAACATGTATCCACTGTTTTAAAAACTGTAGTTTGTGTCTGTTCTTTTCATTTAAGGCTGTACAAAATGTATTTACATTCTGACTTTGCCTCAGTGGATGAGGTTCAAGAGTGAACTGCATAAAAGAAAGAACTGACAATGAGTAATGAGATTAAGAGTGTACACCGCAGATTTTCATTCAGACAAATGTCTTTTTCTCTTCTACATACACAGGTTATTAAACAAAAAGTCAAAAATTAAAAAAAGTATTATTGCCGGTGATCAGCCCAAGTTGGATGGATATGTGTCAGAGTTGTTTTGGGGTTCTTTTTTGCCCTTTTTCCCTATTGCTGCTACAGAGCCATGCTCCAATAAGTATCACCAAAGATCATGTGACATATTTCTAAATGCAATGATGATAGTGATTTCAGTGCTATGGAGTTCAATTTCAGTGTGGGACTCTGTGAGAGGGCTGGTTTTTTATGTGTTTTTTTTTCATAACACATCACAGACAGTATTATATTCTGCTATCAACCAGGCCTAAGAGAAACAGGCACTTGCAGTGTTGTTCATGAAAGTGAAGACCATGGTAGGCAGAAAATAGAGAAAATAGCCAATGAGACAACAGAGAATGTGATAGTGAAGTGGAACCTCCTGAAAACATACTGCACACATGCGGCTTTTAAAGCATAAGGTTCCCTTAAGTCAATTAACGGATCCCAACTGCATTACAAAGTGTTTCAAAGAAATGGATTATTTTGTGGTAAACGTTTTTATGCCTGCATGCCATATCCTGCAACTATGAAGGTATTTCCTGACCTGCCTTCCTTGCACCTGGAGCTGGTGTGGACACAGAGCGGCTGCCACTAAATCCAAGATCATTTCATCTCTTAAAAAGAAAAAACATTATAGATTCTGTCACAAAGGTGAAAGATCCCACAGACATTTTATCACATTCAAAGGCTGAGTTTTTGCCCCCCTCCCCCCTAAAAAATTGCTATAAATATGTGGAAAATGTGAATTAAAAGTGTATGTGAACTTTGTTCGCCTTTATCAAGTAGTATGTAAAACGTTACACAGTTTTTACATTGTGCACACTATTTCAATGTCCAAATATCCAGCTTTAAACAGAAATATTTATTGACGTCATGTTTTGTTTCAATATATAACCATTTTTGTCTTTTTTGGTCTAAAATGTCTGGGTCAGTTCCAGAAAAAAATATTATATTTACAAATATTTCCAAAATAAAAAATATAGAGGTCTGTCTGCTGAGTAACATAAAACCTCAGACCATACCTGTTGTACAGTCTCAAATGTAAAAGGGATCTTCAGCAACATTGACTGAATGCAAGAGAAAAGTAGTCTCATGGCCAGTGCTCTCACTCTCTCTCTCTTTCTTTTCTCTCTCTTCTCTCTCTTACTCTTATAGGCCTTAGGCATCCTAACACAATTGAGCCAATGAAGTCAATGTGCACATACCTTCCTGGGAGAGGCTGGCATTGGCCGAGGCTGGTCGGGAGGGGCTGCTCCTTGCCAAGAGCACCTCACATGGATCAGATCCTGTCAAATTGATCATGATCATTTGTTTCAGATTTGTTATTGAATATTTGTCTAAAGACTGCTAAATCAAGAAGTGCCTTAAAAGAAATTTAAAACAATGACTTATGAATGAGGCATTTACTAAAAACCATATCTATCCATAAAAAAAATTATTGTGTTTGCCAGAAGAAAACATTACCTTCACAGTCAATGCATAATTGTAATACAAACTATCTTTTATTTACTTATTACATGTACATAACTAAACCAAAATATTATGTACTGTAGCATCTTTTATTACTATTATCAATCACTATGGTATTATTGTACAAACATTACATTCTTGTAGCATTAGTAAGAGAAGGGACCCCTGCTTGGCTGATCATATAGAGCTTCCTAAGAAGAATTTATATTCGACTGACACCAGCAAACCAATTTGGTTGGTAGTAGTGGAATTAATATGGACACACAGTCCAGTCCAATCAGTCCAAATGAGCGACCGGGCCACTCAGTTACATATATACAGTAGCCTACTATATATACTCATCCACTTTTGCTAAAGATCAAATTGAAAAATAATCACTTTTGATACCTAGTTCATTTTAATTCAAATATATATCTGTATTTCATTCTTTTTCTTCTTTTTGTTTACTGAATTACCTAACAGGAGTAGAAAGAATATGTGCCAGAATAATCAAGTTGGATTGTGGGCCCTCCACACTGAAGAGGAAGAAAAAGAAAAAGAAGAATGAAATGTGGTTATTAGTTTTTACCAAAGTTAGTGGGTTTGGGTTTTTTCCAATGTTTGGCAATGTGATCCTTTGCAAAAGTCGATGGGTATAGTATTAAATAAGCCTTGATAACATTAGAAAAGAGAAACATTACCTGCTGTCATACAGTCGACACCATGTATTGTGACAAGTGAACTTGACACCACCACAGAACTTGATGCCACCGCACCACCTCCCACTGCAACAGACATACTGCATATGTAGCAAATAACTGCCTCAAAAATAAGCAGACAACACCCCCTTCTCCCCAAAAAAAAAAATTGAGAAAAAAAAAAAATGCTCATACAAAAATAAATATCATGGTGTCTAAATGAGCTCCATACCTGCATTTTGCACAGCAGCTTTATGTGGCAAAGACTACATGAAATATTCAAGTGCTAGAGCAAGCTTATGCTCAGTCTTATCACAGACTGACTAAGACAGAGGGATTCTCACACTTAAATAACAAAACGCCAAAGCACAGTTTCTAATCTTATGTCTCTGATCATAATATGACAGGTTCAAACTTGCTATGTTAGCCACAGTGAACACATTTCTGAGCCAATCAGCGCCACATTTGGCACATAGCATCCAGACTGCAGCCCTAAGAGGTCCAGTGGAGACTTGACCCTAGGCAAAAAAAAGCTTGAATGTGCTATTGATCAATTAAAAAAAACATAATAAAAAAAAAGAAATCAACTATTCATTACCTGTTGCCACATATTCCTCTTTGGGTAACACTGGATTTCTTGACACCACAGTCTCTTGCTGAAACATACATGAAGCAAGTTTCTAAAAAAAATCAAGAAAACCAATAGGCTGTAACAGTAACATAAACAAACAAACAATAAAACACACAATAAACAAGACAGAAAGATAATACATAAGTAAAGTGCTCATCTGCAAAATTATTCAGTTTTTCTCTTAACACAGATACTGACCACAACCCATGGAGTGCACACAGATTCTCTCTTTCTCTTCACCTCACCAACACATTGATTAAATCATTTGATCCAAACAACCCCCTCCTCTCCACCTCTCTCTCGGTCATCTCCAAACTTTCAAATATCTTTCACCTGCTGAAAATATATTTTATCAATTATTGCACAGTCTTTCACCTCTTGAGAATGATTAATAGTTATCAATGAATGCACTAACAGTAATACATTAGTCTGCTCATTTAATTGATAAGACAATTTAGGAAGTATGTAAATCAACATTTTTGCTGATCTATACTGCTAGAGTAATATCACATGTAATAGGCCAAAGAATAGGGTTGTAATCCCTATAACATAGTGGAAGAAGACATTGTGACTACAATATATACTATCACAGAGTAGGCCTATGTAATCACTTTGTTAAAGCGGAAACCATCAACACCTTGATATATCTACTGGACAAACATTGGTCACAGTATATCTAGTATCTACTCAACAAACTTTACCATAGAATGATTTAGGCCAGAAATATTCAAAGCATGTTCATGGGAGCAACAAAATAGCAGGCTAAAGGCTTCAAAGCATACAAGTACAAACTGAACCAATGCTATAAAACCAAACCTGAAATATGTGTGTGTATACTGTGTTTTCACAGCCAGCTCAGTCTCTACATCTTCACATCACACAAGCTTTTGCCTGAATGTTTTCTGGAAGCAGCATAAAATCATCAAATGTTGCTAACAATGAAAGAAATGAAGTCTAAGGAGACTGACAATGGGACAGAAAGAAGTAGTTATCACCCATGGGCTCCACAACACTGAAAACATCTATACTATCAACATACACATGTGTTTGTGTAAGTGTATGTGTATGTGCATAGGCTATTTGTGATTCAGTTTAACATTTGAGTTCAAGGTTATTAACACAATAAAAGGTACAATACAGAGAAAAGCTGACAAGACAGGTGCCTCTGTTTCACTACATTGTAGTAGATGAATGAATAGTTGGAAAGAAAAAAGAAAGAAAAGGCAAAATACTCACACTCTCAAGTCTAGGTGCTGCTTGAATCTGTTCCGTGCACTGAAAAAGACAAAATATATAAAATATCAATCATAAGACATTGTTTAGCACCCCCCACCCCCCCCAAAAAACAACACACACACAAGAAAATGCACTTTAGTATTAGCATGTAACATCATATAACTTGTTTTGTTTGAATTCCTTCAGATATATAACTGTGCATATCAGTAGAGGAGCACCTTCATTTTATACTGGAAAAAAACATCATTTAGTATCTATTAGTATAATTAGTACAAAAAATCATCAAAAACATTGGTAGTTTGACTACTTCACAATTCGCTTTGGAGGTAGTAATCCAATAATCCACACTCTAGAGCTACAGAAAAGGTATGATTTCAAGACTTACTATCAATTAGGACTAATGTTCTCTACTTCATTTGTAGTCTATCATATATCATGTCATGATTGGGAAATTATGAAAGCATGTTAGCTAAATGATAGATAACTGAGCAGCAGCCCAACATTTGGGGGGAAGGGGGGTGGGGGGTGGGGGGGCTTTGCAGGAATCATATCACACGCAAGACACGACACAATGACACACACACAGCCAGAGAGACAGAGTCAGTCTCACTCTCAGTTGCACACTGATCATTGATTAAACTTTTACAGTGTCATGTTAGCCTGTCAAAAGAAAAAAAAAATAATAATGATGAAAGTTGTCACAGTCTGACATTAAACTGACTAGTGACACTGACAACAGTAACAGTTACACATTTCACACAAGGCACAGAATGACAGATGGACGGTAATACATATCACAAAGAACAGTAACTGACACCCAAATCATTCGCACAAAAAACTGAAATACACACAATTCCAGCGTACATGCTACATACCTGCAATGCCAGATGACAGTGCAGAGCCCTCACCCTGGATTGCGTTCACAACGTCAGTGAATGGGTGGAGTTTCTGCGGAGGCCCACCCCCAGTCTTCGAAGCAGCAGCCTTCTGCCACAACACCTCCTTTAAATCTCTCCATTTGTTGCGCACCCCCGTCACTGTGCGCAACGCTACGCCCAAGGCTGACACATCAGCTGCAACTCTCGCCCACGCTTCATTCTTTTTACGGATCATGTTGCTAGTATTTATCCTACACAACAGAACTTGTCGGTCATCTCTAATGGCCTGCAAGAGGACAAGAACCTCCGCATCTGTAAAGCAGACGGCACGCTGTTTGGAAGCCATTTTGTCAACAACATTGCGGCGACGGACATGCGTACAACGTTTGCGGTTATTCAAGACATGCGCAGAAGGAGGGAATCCCTCTTTTTATGTGACCTTCACCCTTTGCACTCTGGCCACCTCGCAGGTAGAAACCGAGACAAAACCCAAAGAATACAAATACGAAGGTAGATTACGCGCTGAACCCACAAGGTTTGTACCCTGGAGGTGATCTTGTTGTAGAAGTAAGTTTTTCGACGACATGTAACCACGGCCCCTTGACGTTGACAAAGTACTGCACTGTGCGATCTTAAATCCCAAAACTACCAATGACTGCTGGCCCACAGCTCTATGTGTGGATGATGGAAAGGGTGGTGGAGTGGGTTGGGGACTAGCTATGGACAACGGCTATGTGACAATAAAAAGGACAAGAATGACCAGTGGAGGATAGGATTACTCACTTCTTTCCACCTTCACTCGTCTGTTCAAGCTGTTCTGTGTCCTTCTTGTTGGATTGCAACAGCACCGGGGATGGGGGTGGGGAGGGGGTGGAAGGTATCTTCCTCTGGTGTTCAGAAATAGCGCCATGGGTGCATGTGCACGTGTGTGTATGTGTGCACGTACACACGGTTAACAATTAATTAGCTATATATATATATGTATATAATATATATATGAAGGCATGAATATATGCGGTGCGAGTTTTTATTATGCAATGGCATTCTAAAAGGATGCTTTGGATCTCTCTCTCTCTCTCTCTCTCTCTCTCTCTCTCTCTCTCTCTCTCTCTCTCTCTCTCTCTCTCTCTCTCTCAATATCTTGTGAGCAGAGCTAAATACGCCTTATTGTGTATCATGAGAAAACTGACAACATTGAAAAACAGTTCTTTAGCTTTATTTTCAAAATTATTTGATTCTCAAATCCAACCAATTGTGCAATATGGTGCTGAACTATGGGGTGTTAGCAGCTCTGCTTTTGAGGTGGAGAAGCTACATTTATATGCACTGAAAAAGTGTTTGGGGGTCACTATACATATGCCATATGACTTAGTGTATGGGGAGACAAATAGGTATCCTATATATTTAGTAGCTATAGTCAGTTCTGTTCGTTACTGGTTAAAGTTAACAGAATGCAGTCAGATAGATTACCCCATTTATATGTTACTTGAGGTTGATGCCAGAGGCAAGACAAATTGGGCTTTGCGGGTACGATTAAACTTGTATGAATATCGATTTGGCTTTGTATGGGAAAGTCAGGTTGTTGGGGACATACGTGGTTTTATCCGTGAATTTCGTCAAGATTAATAGATTGTCGATGGCAAAGCTGGCATTCTTATGTCCAGGAAAGTGACAGATATGATATTTATCCTGTGTTAAAAATTAGTGCTTAGAGTGCCAGTGTATTTTTTCTGTAAACATGGACAAACATTTGAGATACATCTTAGCAAAATTTAGATTTGGTATCACAGAAATAAGCAGTCATTTCAATCGTTGTAGAGAACTCAGTGATGATCATCTTCTTTGCCCATTATGTCGCGAGGTTTTTGATGATGAAGCTCATTTTGTATTCTCGTGCCAGGAACTTCATTATATTAGGCAAGAGTTTAAAAAAAAGATACTAAAGTCAACCATGTATGCTTAAGCTGATTATGCTAATAGTTTCAAAAAAAGAAAAAAAACCTTATAAAGCACTTTGCACTGTTTCTGTGTTATGCATTTAAGATTCGGAAGTTTGTCACAGCCTAGGTTCTTTTTTTATATCAATGAATGTTGGAATTTCCTTTATGTTTACATACATTTCATTTTGTGTAAAACAGTTTGCAGTATGTTATTGATGCATTGATAAAACTTGTAACAATGTGATCGTTGTTTTTGTTTATTTTTCCTGTCACATTAACATTAGAACATCATCTCAATTATTGTATTCCTCTTCTGAAGGGCTATGGCCTAACAGAACAAAAGATCTGAATCTCTCTCTCTCTCTCTCTCTCTCTCTCTCTCTCTCTCTCTCTCTCTCTCTCTCTCTCTCTCTCTCTCTCTCTCTCTCTCTCCTTGGATAATTCATGAATAGAAGGATTGCTTTTTTCTATGCCTGTGTGTTCGGAGTTTCTTCTTCTTTGAAATCAATTTCTTTCTTTTTTTGTTTGTTGTCACAATTCTTTTTTCTTTTCCCTCTCTTTCTCTCCTTTCTTCTTTGAATACATCTACGCGTCAATGTTAATGGAAGAACAACTCATCAACATTTCTATGCATTTGGGAAGATATGTATGTTTGTTAAAAGTGTTGTAAATTTTAGTTGATAGTCATGCTAGTGGGGCGAGGGCCGGATGAAGAAAAAGCATGTGCTTGCTGCTTATCTGTTACCCTTCGAAATAAATATCATCATCATCATCACCATCATCATCATCATCATCATTATCAGCTTCATCATAAGCTTCATCATCATCATCAACATCATCAACATGATGATCATGATCATGATCATGATCATCATCATCTTCTTCTTCTTCTTCTTCTTCATCATCATCATCATCATCATCATCATTCTCCTCTTCCCTTTTCTGAAATCGGAAATGAAATGAGGCAGGGAATAGCAAACATGGACTGTGGTGTGTCTCTATTTGACGCCGGGAGCGCAGATACAGCCAGCCGCGTCTCCCTGATGAGTTTCCGACCCAGCGGACGAAAGGCCTCGGAGCAGGCAATACAAATATATCTGCCTTTAAAAGGGATTGTGATGGTTCCCTTATGCAGCCAGTGAAGCGTTTTCATATTTTCTTAATTTCATGTTCCCAGTTTTTCACATCTTCAACCTCCTGCTACTCCCCCCCCCCCCCCCCCCCCCCCCCCCTCTGCCCTCCTTAAGTTCAAAGTTCTGCCAAGTCATTACTTATGAAGACAATTTAGTTGTTGGCCTGCGCTTGTTTTTCCCCCCCACTATTAGATTGTTCGTCTTTGTATTTGTCTGACTTTATTCAAGTTTAAAAGGCTGTGCCAGTCTTGAATAAAAGTTACTCTGTGTTAGGTTTCCTTATGGGAGCAGAGACTACCCCACATGTTTACTGTTTATTGTTTGCTATTCCCCAAGCGATTTGTATTTGTTTCTGTCTGTCTCTGTGTTTGTCTTTTGATCTCCCTTGCATCCTTGGGTGGATCCTCAAGCATAGGCTCAAAGATGGTGCCCCCTACATTTGTTATTATTTGCATAATATCTGTAGTTTTTCTCAGCAACTTTTTTCCTCCCCCCAACTTTCGTTTGGTTTCCTTTACTACTCTTCGCTGGCTGCTTGTCATGTACTGATGCTATTGGATTCTTTTTGCACCCTTGGTGGTGAAAACACCACGGTATTATGGACTGTGGTGTGTCTCCATTTGACGCCGGGAGCGTAGATACAGCCAACCGTGTCTTCCTGATTTGTTTTCGACCCAGCGGACGAAAGGCCTCGGAGCAGGCAATACAAATATATCTGCCTTTAAAAGGGATTGTGATGGTTTCCCTTATGCAGCCAGTGAAGAGTTTTCATATTTTCTTAATTTCATGTTCCCAGTTTTTACATCTTCAACCTCCTGCTAACCCCCCCCCCCCTCTGCCCCTCCTTAAGTTCAAAGTTCTGCCAAGTCATTACTTATGAAGACAATTTAGTTGTTGGCCTGCGCTTGTTTTTTTTCCCACTATTAGATTGTTCGTCTTTGTATTTGTCTGACTTTATTCAAGTTTAAAAGGCTGTGCCAGTTTGAATAAAAGTTACTCTGTGTTAGGTTTTTTCTAGATGGGAGCAAAGACTACCCCACTTGTTTACTGTTCCCTTTCTTGGTTTCAAATACAATCCCAAGCGACTGCTATTTCTACTTTTTATGCATCGATATAAATGCCCATGTCGATGAGTGATTGCACTCTTGTTAATAGAGAATATACACACATATGAATTGATGGTGACTGGTGAAATTAGTGCATTGATACGGGGCGGATTGTATCATGCAATCTCTCTCTCTCTCTTGTGAGTTTGTTCTCTTTACAAACCTCGGAATAAAGTAAAAGACACGTAAGTTTAATATTGTCATGTACTGATATAAGGACCCATTCTTTTTGTGAGTGGTAATCTTCTCACAAAAAAAAAAAAAAAGAAAAAAATGAAAGGCGAGTCATTTACTTTCTAGAGGGAATACTTCATTTTTTGTTTCATTTTGAAAAGCTTATGTACGCATGTGTATGTCGGTATGTGTGTAGATGTGTACATTTGTGTGTGAATATGTCTACGCAGGTAAGCAGGTCTATATGAAAGTACTCCAAGGTGCTCCAAAATGCCAATTTTAATTTAAAAGATTTTTTTCTGTCCTTTTTTCCCATTTGTTTCTTTTTTTGTTTGTTGTTGAAGTTTGTATATTTTTCTTTCAGTAACTGTTGTAAGCTAGAATTTTTCTAGATGTACGTATACACGGTGGAATTGTATTGTTTTGTAATGTGTGCATTCATCTATAATCTGTTTTACATCTGGGTTAGTAAGTTTGAGTCATGTCTGTTGGTTTGAATTTCTAAGCTTAATCAGTGCGTTAGTTTGTCAGAAATGGAACCTTTCTCAAAAGGAACTTGGTGCCTGCCCCATTTTTGTTTACTGGTCAGTTTGATTTGGGAGACGAATAGGAGAAGCGAAGGTAAGTGGTCACATGTTCTTCTTGTCACTGTCTTAAATTTATTTGTTTTTTCGCCTTAAGAAGGGCGAAGAGGTCGCAATGCATTGTGTCTAGTCCTGTACTCCGCTTGTCTGTGACCTTGGCGGTAGCGAAACCCCTCTCTTTCAAAATTTTGGTGTTTAGCATTCATATCAGGGCAGAATGGCTAGAATAATACATTCATCATAATTGCCAGGGCCTAGAGAACCCGCAAAAAAGGAGAGAGAGATTCCATTACGGCAGGCAAATATCTCATTCAATTTATTGTTTACAAGACATGCATTGCGGTGAGAAAATAGAAACATATGTAAAATATGAAAGGGATCACAAGGCATATTTTCACTCTCTTAAAGGTAACTTAAGAGGTGTGGCAGTAAAGTTCAGCAAAACGTAGAATTTCAAATTAAAAAGCGACAGAAAAAAGAGATAGCGATTGAAATTATATAATAATGCTTTTTGACAGATATGGAAACAAGACTGCATATCAGCAAATGTGTATGTCCCCAGTAGGACAACCCTGTTTTCGATCAAGATTTTTTCGAAACCATAAAGCAATACAGGAGTAGCAATCTAACTGCAGTAGAGGACTGGAATCTTGTGATGGACCAATACACATTATTATGATCATAAAAACATGTTAATGATCCTAAAGCAAAGCAAGTCATAGAAGAAGTGGTGATAGAAATAGGTTTGACTGATAGTTGGAGAGAACGTAATCATGAATGTAAACGCTTTACCTGACGAAAAACATTTCCACTTCAACAAAGTAGACTTGATTCTTTCCTTTTGTCAGATTACCTCTACTCATGTTATGAGGATGCCGATATTCTACCAGGTTATCGATCAGGTCATTCTATGGTAACTATATCTTTGTCATTTTGGAAATTTAGGAGAAAAAATACTTTTGGAAATTCAACTATTCACTTTTGAGAGACACAGCATGTATTCACTAGATTCAAACTGATATAATAAACACTGTGGAAGACTATGCCGTTGCTTAGAGAACGAAAATGACACGCTAGACAGAGTATCAAATATTGATATTCAAATTAAAGTAGTGAAGAAATATATCTTTAATTTTCTTTTAATGAAAATGAGACTTAAAAAGACTGTACAACCAACAATGAAAAGGAAAAGCGCAAGCGAAAACAACAACAACAACACACAAAACTGGGTTTGATATTGAATGTATTGAAAAGAGAGAACTAGAAACAGATGATGGCATGCAGACAGGCTTTCAGAGATGGTGAACTGTCTGTACCTCAGAGATTTGATAATATGCATCCATAAAGCAAAGAAACCGAAATAACTTCTAGCTAATTGGAGACCGATTTACAGTCTAAATGTTATATAATTATGAAAGAAGAGAAGATCTTCGTGTACTGCAAACAGAAAGTTTCACCAAAATTATTAAATGAATCCCAAACACGATTTATCGCTAATAGATATATGGGTGACAATGTAAGATTAATACGTGATTTATAGCACTATTTATAAGCAAAACAGCTACGCTTGTGTGTTCAGATTTGAAAAATAGCATTTGATTCTGTTCACTGGAACTTTATATTCAAAGCTTTAAAAGTTCATGGGCTTGGTAATGATATATGTCGATGAATTGAAACATTTTCTTTTAATAAAACTGTTAAGTCTGCAGTTGTTTATGATAGCCAATGTACAGAGTGGTTTAAGATTGGACGTGGCTGCAGGCAGGGGAATCTTAAATCACTGTATCTCTTCAGCCTATGTGTCAAGACACTGTCTACAATGATAAGAAAGATATAAAAGGAATCCATGTTAATAATGATAAACGCAAAATTTCTCAATTTGCAGATGATACTCAATTGATGAATGAAGGGGACTGTCTCGTTTGAAAAATCAGTTCAAATTGGCAAACGTCTCTGGATTCTTTTGAACTGAGAAATAATGATAAATAATAATAAAACACACAAGCAATATGGCTAGGAAGTAAAACGTACTCAAAGGAAAAACATGTGCTGCATTTGAACTTTACATGGAATCCAAAGTATTGTTAAATAATGGGTGTCTGGATTACACAAAACTTAAAGGAATGTGAATTTAAACCTATGATGAAACATTTTCTGAGGTTCAGATATCCTTTAAGGAAAAGTCCAAAAGGTACATCATACCACTTGGGAGAGTTGCTTATGTTGAAATCTTTGATCTTGTCCGGTCTGGCATATCTGTGGATATTTCTTCCTAATCCTTTAGATAATTTTATCAATAGAATTCAGTTACTTTGTTATCGACTTGGACAGACTGTAAGAGTGCGAAAAGATGGTGTTAGCTTACCAGACAGACTCTAGTATATATCAGCTTAAAATCTAGAAAACTAGAAAGTAAAACTAACGACTGGAATACAAATCAGTGAAGACCCTATTTTTGAGTTAAAATTGAAATGTTGTGGTTCAAGTTAGGGAATTATTCAAAGCAACTATTTCTTTTGGATCCACACTTTAAAACCATATTGATAATATTCTGATAAACACAGGACCAAAAACGTCTTACAAACTGTTTGCTGCATCAGTGCTTTTCAACAACAAGAACAACAACAAAAAATAGTGATGGAAAATGTATTACACACACACACGAACTGGATCGAAATTAGTGTCAACTCTGTCGCGCATTTTTTTGGCGAACAATGGGTTCCGATACTTTTATTGGTAATGACGCAGACCCTACACACAATGCTTAAAGTGGAATGAGAAACTGAAAACAAGAATCCCTGTAGAAAACAGTATTCCTCAAAAGGGAATGGCTTCAACTTGGAATTGTATATAACTGCACCAAACATAGTTCTAAAAGAAATTGGAATCGTGAATAATGACTGCAACTTCTGCAGGAACGGAGAGACTATAGCATTTCAGAGACTGAGCATTTTCTTTGGAAATGTAAACCTGTGAGCCAATTTGGTCAGACCTTGAGAATCTATTTTGTAAAAATTGTCCACTGTTCAATAATATTGAATTCACAGAAAAAACACATCATATTTGCTACGGAATTTGGTGTAAAGACAAACGCCGTTAGAAACGATATACTTCTGTTTGATAAACAATACATCTTGAAATGCAGAATGAATAATACACGTCCAGTCGTCTCTTGTTTCATAAAAGATTTGAAATACAGGTACAAAATCGAAGAATGAAATTGTGAAAATATGCGGCAATTACTCCAACTTTCATAAATACTGGACCTTTTTACATTTTATGTTTTTGACTCAAGTGTCCAAAATCCGAATCAGACTTGAATGCATTTTCCTGGTACAGACACATCATTATTAAGTTATAAAGTGGTACCAAACAAATAATGTAGATAGTATACATACTATTGTCCAGCAGAAGAGAGATTAGTAATATTATGTTGATCATGACTCTATAATTATGTTCGCGCGCGCCGCACGCGCGCGCGCGTTGTGTGTGTGTGTGTGTGTGTGTGTGTGTGTGTGTGTGTGTGTGTGTGTGTGTGGGCACTCTCTCCCCCCAACTCTCTCTCTCTCTCTCTCTCTCTCTCTCTCTCTCTCTCTCTCTCTCTCTCTCTCTCTCTCTCTCTCTCTCTCTTGGTAAGTTTGAACGAGTGACGGACGTTACAAGAAGCTCTCCTGAAGAGAGTGAATTGTGTTAAAACGAATGTTGTGATCGTCAGGAGTTTTGGCGCAGTCTTGCACCAAGAGTATGTGTATCTGCAAGTGCAATTAGATCTACAATAAGGTCAGTGAATGTCTTGTAATTAACATTTTCTTAAATATGTCAAAGAAGAGACGATTTTTTTTAATTTATTCAATGTAACATATTTCATGCTTCACAGCGTAATTCACGCCCCCTCTGCAAGATCACAGGTGTTGGATTTCACGTGCTGAGTGTCACCGCGCTTCTTTGTGCTGTTTACCTGCACTCTTGTTCCTTCGTTTGAAGAATCCGCACATGTGAATCGCTAAGTGAAGGTCAGTCAGGTAACATTACAGACGCCGAAGATGTCTGAAAGTTCCTCTCTTCTTCCCCCAATCCAGTATGTTGCAAATGATAGACTGGCGTTTGACTCATATGCAGTATGGCTTACCTTACTCGTGCATTCGGCAGGTAAAAAGTCAAATATTAATGAACAAAATGGTTCGCTGGAGAACAGCATAGAACTTTTTTTTTTCACAGAAGTCAAATTAACTGAAAGATGGCTTTATTAAGAGCATACAAGACATCAGTGATATAAAAAAGACGACACAAAAATTCTGGACAGACTAGAGCATCTGGAAAGAAAGCTGAAAGCTGCCGAGCAGGATGCAAAGGCACGTATCATACGATTCCTAAATTCTGAAGGAACCGACTGGGAGGACGAGTACATAACTACAAAGGTAGTAACCAATGTGCTGAACATTCGTGCACGTTCATCTACATAGCATCATGAAGATATTGTCAGAGCCTTCCGTATTGGCAAGCCCCGTTTACATGGAAGCTATCTCCAGCACATTCTAGTTCAGTTTTGTCGATGGTCAGACAAGATGGCTGTGCTACGTGACAAAGATCTCAGTGACAGCTTTAGAGAAAGTGACATACGAATGGCCTCCGACCTGACTATACGGCAAAAGGACATGGTAGAGTCCACTCGTAGACTCGGGAAGATCGCCTATCTTCACAACGACTAACTGTATGTTGAGGACACCAGAAATGAATGGCGCCACACTTCTGACACAAGGGAAATAAGGAAAACTTGCCCGCTATGCAGAACAATTATGGAAATGGCTACAGCAGAAACAGGGAAGGCACACATGACAGGTTGAAGTCTCTGCTTTACCAGGAAGATTCATCTGAAAACAAATACGTTATGGAACACCACTCGGGCATTAGGCAGCCCGGCAACAGGTGGAATGGCAGTCAGAGAGGGTGGGAAGAACTCTGTATCCCAGGATACAGACACACATACCTCCATACCAGTCGTCCCAGGAACACGGTCTTATAGTAAAGTGACAAACTATATAGACCACGGCATGAAGGCAAAACTTCAGAACACAAAAGAACTGTTATGGTGAAAGACTGCGCCAAAAGTACTTCAAACTCGTTTTCAGTAAAGCTGAGTGTGGAGAAATCTGGTAATGCCAAAAATCAGCTAAGATCTGTAACGGACAGCGATTCAAAAGTCTCTAATGTGTGTGGATGTGTGGACGGCATGTCGTCAACCGTGATTCAAATGATGGAAGACAACATTCAGGAAACGCCGACTGACCAGGACAATACCAGAGAGACGGAAAGGAAAAAAAAAAAAAACACTCAGTCTTGGCAATATCAGTCTTGGCAGAGATGTCGTAGAAACTAGCGACAAAACAACGGTGACACAAGAACTGGAATTGATGTTATTTATAACCCCAAAGAGATGACGGCTGAAAAAGAAGTTCGCATCCATTGTCTGGTGTAGGATGTTATACCAAAGGGAAGAGACGCACAGAAGGAGACATGTTGATAATGTAGGTTACGACGTAACGAGCAAAGACAAACAGATACAACCTCCAGCTAGTGATCTACGTTCAAACCGCAGTCCTTGTGGTTCAAGATTAGGCAGCAATACCAGCATTACGACATTACAGAGATCTAACAGCCAAAATAGTACGTAGATTATTTTAAAGAAGTTCTGTCTGGTGACCGGACAAAAATCAAAGACATCCTTCGTAGGCTAGCCCAAAGACCAAAGTCGGTGCAGAAATATCAGGTGCACAAAAATAGGGATTCGGCCAGGCCACGATACTAGATAGATAATCATTAAAAGTTTACGGA
>JADBJO010008225.1:12500-35000 GCA_016801955.1 Conus betulinus | reverse complement strand
ATCTTGAAGCTACCCCAGTCCCGTTTGAGCAGGCAAGCCTATGATATGATGCTTTTAGAAATGGAAAAAGGTAAAGAAAACTGGGCTTATAAAGTAAAGAAAGTCCTTTCAGAACAAGGTTTTGGAATAGTGTGGATGACCCAGGAAGTAGGAAATGAGCAACAGTTCATGCGGAATTTAAAGACAGGCTTATTTGTTCTTTTAAACAGAATTGGCACTTAGATATGGAAAGTAAAGAAAAATATCGCTGGTTTTTTTCTCATTTAAGAATGTGTTCGATCCTGAAAAGTTTCTCAATGTCATAACAGATAGATGGCACAGAATAAATTACGCAAGAATTAGGTTGAGAACTTTAGGTTTTAATGCGAACAAAAGATGGTTTGAATGTGATTCATCCACAGAATCTCCTTGTCCTGCATGTAGACATATTATTGATGACGAAGAACACTTTCTGTTCCACTGTACTGTTTATAATGAAGTGCAGACAAATTGTTCATTTTTCCAGTTAGATATAGCGAAAAGACAAAATGTCGCTGGCGTGTTATCATCAGATGATGAACTTGTAATTAAATCAGTTGCGAAATTCATCGCGGAAGCATTGAAAATTAGACAGATGAAGGATAGTGAAGTTTAAGATAATACATTATAAGAGATATCTGAATGAATATTATCATTCATCGCATGTGGAAAAAGATCAGTAAAATACAATGACATCATTTAATTGAGTGGATGGTCGAGTCAGTCTTTTTTCTTTTTTTTTTTTTTTCAAGTTGAAGAGATTGGTAAAATACAATGTCATCATTTGATTGAGTGGATGGTCGAGTCTGTCTTAAGGGTTTTTTTTTTTCTTGTATTGTTTTTTTGTTTTTAAACTTTACTGCATTACTCCTGTGCGTGAGGTGAGGACATAACGAAATGTTACGAATTTATTTGTTTTTGTTTACTTTGGATTTGATACACACTAGGAATGAAAGTGTACTATTTGTTTGCAGGAAAGGAAGAGGAAAATGTTTTTGTTCTGTTATCTCTCCCTTGTCAAAAGACCTCATTGGTAATGACAATAAAATATCAAAGTGTCAAAGTGTCTCTCTCTCTCTCTCTCTCCTCTCCTCTCTCTCTCTCTCTGTGTGTGTGTGTGTGTGTGTGTGTGTGTGTGTGTGTGTGTGTGTGTGTGTGTGTGTGTGTGTGTGTGTGTGTGTGTGCGGTGTGTGTGTGTGTGTGTGTGTGTGTGTGTGTGTGTGTGTGTGTGTGTGTGTGTGTGTGTGCCTGCGTGCATGTGTGTGTGTGTGTGTGTGTGTGTGTGTGTGTGTGTGTGTGTGTGTGTGTGTGTGTGTGTGCATGTGTGCGTGCATGCCTGCGTGCATGTGTGTGTGTGTGTGTGTGTGTGTGTGTGTGTGTGTGTGTGTGTGTGTGTGTGTTTGCATGCATGCGCGTCCGTGCGTCCGTGCATGTATGTTAGGTTAGTGCACACGCGTGCGCGTGTCAATAAACAGTGTGTGTGCGTGCATGTGTGTGTGTGTGTGTGTGTGTGTGTGTGTGTGTGTGTGTGTGAGAGAGAGAGAGAGAGAGACAGAGAGAGAGAAAGAAAGAGAGAGAGAGAGAGAGAGAGAGAGAGAGGAGAGAGAGAGAGAGAGAGAGAGAGAGGAGAGAGAGAGAGAGAGAGAAGAGAGAGAATGTGTGCGTGCAAAAACATACATGTAATTTCAGTGTTATTATTATGGACATGAAAAAAAGTTTCCCCCAATCCTGCACCCCCAACCAGACCTGTAAATCTAAAATAATTGAGGACGAAAACTGCGTCACTTTTTAGCAGGGAATGTAACACGATCTCAGTGTCGTTTGTATACAGCTGACGAACGATGTTCAAAAGAAATGCTAGCAATATTGTAAACAGGGGTGACTGTTCAGATATGCTACCTGTTGTTTTGGTGTAAGTACCTGTTATGAATCAGTCTTTTCCGCTGATGAAGGTGTCTCTGTACAAATGCTGCCTTTCATTGATAGAAGTAAATCTATCATCTGCAGCAAGGATGAACACTGGATCTTCCACAGTTGGGCAGTTTATTTATCTATTTATCATTTCATTTCATTTGTTTACTTTGGGGGGTGGGGTGGGGTAGGGAGTGTGTGTTTGTGTGTGTATGTGTGTGTGTGTGTGTGTGTGTGTGTGTGTGTGTGTGTGTGTGTGTGTGTGTGTGTGTGACTGACTTGTTTGAGAGAGCCTTGGAAGAGTCTTGCCTCTTACTTGTAGAAGAAAATATTTTGGAGACCTTATCGTTCGCTGGTAGAGGGAAACCTTCTGGAAGTCTGCCTTTTCACCAGTAGTTCCACATTCATGGCACCACCAAGGCACCAAAACGGCAACGCCACAATATAGACTGTACTGCTCACAACACCCGGATCATACAAACGAAACAGTACGGCTATATTCCGCATTTTCCAGTTGTACTTTTGCAATGAGGCCTAATCAAATTCATTGACTAATTATCGGGAGTTGTTGCTTTCATACCAATCAGCCATATTCTGTATACCCGAGAAGTTGATAAAAACGTTAAGTCCTGTAAATCAGCTTGTTGTGTGATGTGCGCTCAGCCTTCAATGCCAGTAACTGCTTTGTTTTAATGGACTGATGTAATAATTGTGCTCCTTTCCTGTATTAGTCGACTTTCAAATCGAAACACAAACTTTGAGTTTGGACGATCAGGCTGATCGACACTTTCAGAAGTCAAATATCATTTTGGAACCAGCAAGGCGTTTTTTTTTTTTTTTTCAGAGGTTGTGGAACACGGCCTTTCAGAACCGTCGTGTGATGTTCGTGAATCCAAAGGCACATCGGGTATTGTAAACATGGTCTAAGAAGACGATGCCAGATGATTAAAAAACGTAACTGTGAATTGATTATCAAACCGTACTCTTTCAGTTGTGCAAGACGGAGAAAAGGCATGGTGTCGGAAGGAGGAAAAGTGTGAACAACAAGACAAAATCTGGTGCCAATTACAAGATATTCTGATCATGGACACCAAGGAGGCAAATCTTGACAGACTGGAAGAAAACTTAATTGCTGACGATGACCAAAAACTGCTCAGAAACAAATGAAAACGCACATCTGCTTTGGATTGTCACGTTTGAATCGTATGTTGTCTGAAGTTTGCAGTGCAGTTAACATTGTTTTACAAACATCCTAACCAGAACAACGTTTATCATGTGCTAATTAATTCGATCATAGAACAGTCGTGTCTGAAAAATACAAACCACCATCAACCTTCTCTCATGATCACAATTACCTATGCAATATGTTCCTCACTTTGGAATCTGGTTTTAAGTGGTTTTATAAAGAAGCCCAGGAATAGAACACCTTGCATTTATTTTACACTGGTAAATGAAACAAAATTTTGCCGGTTAGTTAACTAAGAATCAGAATAATCATCCTTCAACTGAAATGTTTACGCATAGCTAAAGAGCGCAAATACTTTGTTCAATTTGAAATATAAAAATGCTACATGTTTTCACTCAGAATTCGTTGTAACTGAGACATGGGTATTTGACTTTGGCATTCTTAAACAGAGATATTATACTGTACATTGTTTCCCTCATTTTCAGAAAGTGGATGCCATCTTTTACGTCTACATTAATGTGCAATAATAATACTGGTTATAATAATGCTCTGAAACAATCTAATCAGAAGCCCTTTCTTTTGATTTCTTCTTGGGACTGCATTTGGCTGTAAAAAACTGAAATTGGTATTGATTTCTTGTGTTATATTTGTAGGTTTTATTTCGTGATATTTAAGAAAAAGTTCACCAGTATTGCATAATAATCTTTCGTGCAGCGCAGCATTGCCTTGGGCCAATGTTATGGCTTCTGGTCACATATTTGTATCGAACAGATAACATGCTGATAAATCGTGCATCAAAGAGTGCGCTCCTCGCGAAGTCTTACGTCAAGGCCCACTAGATCGTGGCCATAGACCACAGACTGAAATCACTGTTTGTGACGATGTCAGGACTGGTATCAGTATCACTCTGGTTGCGTTTTGCGTTGATGGAATCAGGATGCTACCCCCCCCCCCCCCCCCCCCCCCCCCCCCCCCCCCCCCCCTTAATCCTTTCGTGACGATATCGTTTTAATACTGTTTTTATTGACTTCGGCTATTCGGTTTCTTTTCAGAAGCTTTTATTCATTTGTTTTCCACATTCTACCTGGAAAGAGTAAGCCTCCTAAAACTCATACCTTTCACTGGCAGGAGTAAGTCTTTAGCAAGTTCACCTTTGAAAAGTAACAAGCTCCTCCTAACTGTTTGCAGGAAAATATTCCACTGAAAATCTTTTAGATGGTATAATAGATTTTTTCACTGTTTTGTTCCCTATGTGACTTCACTGGCATTACTCTTACGCTGCTCATACTGTTCATTCGTTCACAGCCTTGCCCTCACTTGGCCTTTGCAGCCGTTGCATTGGCAATCTGCAGACATCAGTCAATGTCAAGTTGTCAGTTACAGCCTTACCCTCACTTGGCCTTGGCAGCCATTGCATTGGCAATCTGCAGACATCAGTCAATGTCAAGTTGTCACGAGGCTACCCAACACAGGAGAAGCTGCAGTTCAGCCAGTGCCTTCTGTGGAGGTCAGTGGTGCCTGCTCCGATTCAACATCTGCAGGACACCACCTCTGATGCCCCTTACCGTTTAATTTAACTGCTTAGTTGCAGAGCCAGCATGATTGATGCCCCTTACCAGTGACTTTAATTCCTTAGTTGCAGACCAGCAGCAGGAGTAACGCCCCTTACCGTTGGCTTTAATTGCTTAGTTGCAGAGCAGGACACCACCTCTGATGCCCTCTACCAATAACTTTAACTGCTTAGTTGCAGAGCCAGCATGAGTGAGCGTGCCCCTCTTGAGTCCGCCACTACGTCCGTCCAAAGACAGTGCCCATAAACCAGCTGATACTGATGACCTCTGTGAGATCTCACCAAGGGCTCAGACGTGAAGAAGTATTCCCAAATGAGGTCGTCATGAGAGCAGGGTATACAAGTTGGGACTTTAGACTTTTTTCTGCTAAAAGACAAGGTTAGGGATAATAAACACAATGCCACTGAGCTTCATTTTGGTCTGAGATCAGATGATAGGGCTGCATTTTACATTTGATTTCATAATACACTATGGCATCTACCAGGTCTGAGAGATAGACGTCTGGGGTGTGAATCAGATAATTTTGAGCAACACTCTCAGGAAAGCACCCATCAAGAACATGAACCTCAGATGTGCTGTTCCAAGATTCTTAGCTCAGCCCATAGCAAACTCAGCTGTACGTATGAGCCAGTGGGGATGGGAAAATCTTGGTAGAAAGAAAGTCGTGGAGAGCGTGGCAGCAGAGAGTCCTCAGAAGAGAAGCCCCTGTCAAGCAAGTCTTTTGGCCCTTATCTCCTGACACTCTAGGGAGGTTGGGCCACACCCGGTTCATGAGTCCGGAGGTCCATCTGCTGCCTCTTTTTTCCCCATCTTGGGACGAGCCATGGCCGGGATCGAACCCATGACCCTCTGGACATGCTCATTTTCCACTTAATGACTCGCACACTAACCACTGAGCCACTGGGACACCTGATATTTGTAGGAAAGTTAAGCCTTATGAAGTTCACTTTTGTTCCTCCTTGACCAGATCCAGCTTGAACACACCTCACTGCTGCGTCTGCCATTGCTTTCAGGGCTCTGGTTTTTCCCTCCCTGCAACTGAGAGCTGTTTCATGAGGCTGTATGCAGACGTTCCTACAAACCCCCTAGCTCCAATTTCTGCAGTGACGACTTTGACCTGATAGCCTTCTCTCCTCAGGCTGTTTGCCCAGATCAGCATACTTTCCAGTCTTGTAGATTTGAGCTGCCTCCATTCTGTTCTCATATGGCACCGTGAGCTCGATCATGATCAGCTGCTTGGTTGACTGAGAGTGGACTACTATGTCTGGTCTCATGCCACTTCCATTCTGGGAGGTCTGCATTGCACTCCCAGTCATCTGCCCCGTCCAGCAGACACTGCCTGCATGTTCCGAGTGGCTCTGTTGTTCTTGGCCATGATTCGCTGCCTCCTGCCGTGAAGAATGTTGCGGGTGCCTTTGGAGTCCTGATTTTCCCTTTTGTGGTGTTGGTACTAGCCCAGACTACTTGCACAATCTCTTTGAGCACTTGGCTGTGCCTCCATGTGTACCTTCCTTGAGCCAGGGCTACTTTACATGAGCTTAGGACAGGCTCCACTGTTTGTTTTTTCACGGCAGAGGGGGCATGAAGGATCGTCTGTTTTTCCCCACTTCACCAGGTTTGCATTTGAGGGCAGAGGTCATATGCAGATCTGAGAATGAAGCTGATCCTGAGAGGGGCCCATGTGCCAAATGTCATTTCCAGTGAGACTTCTTTGAGTGCATTGTCCCAAGTTGTCCATTACCCTTGCTGGCTCTGCTGGACTGCTTTTTGGAGGTTTTTTTTTTGTCTTCTTTTCTCATCTCCTGAATCATCATGTCTCTTTCGGCTTTTCCTTTGGCCTTTGACCACCATTCAGTTTTGGTCACCCACAGTCCTTTGTCTGTTGGTCTGTGTGTCCTGTTACTTCTCTGATCTTGAGACTTTCTTTTGCAGAATCCATCGCCTCTTGAACTTTCCATTTTCTAGGCAGCTTTGATGGGAACCAAATCCAGATTTATAAATCTGCGATAGAAACCACTTGGCCACGACATGGGCCCACGACATGCTACATCCGAGGAAGTTTGTTTTGAATAATACAAAGAAAGATTTCGGAAGTTAGCCTTTAACCGTCGGAGTAACACTCTCGAAAGCTTACCTTTTACTGGTGCAAACTCACACAGTGCAGCACGTGCACGTCTAGAGATTGTGCTACACAGTTCATAGTATGGAAAAAACTGCGTAATGTAACAGCAGAGTGGTTGGCGTGAGTGAAAATGGTCGGGTCCCAAGATTGTTGGGCTGTTATATGCTGTGCTTCCGTCTTGCCACTTCAATTGATCAGTGTACCTGTTGACATATACAGTGTACCTGTTGACATATACATTGTCCAGTTAGACTCGTGAAATCATTACAGGTCAGGCTAACCCGATGAAACACGATTCTGGAGAGTTATTGAGATTTAAGAAAATGTAGATATATGGGAAATGTGGTTTGCAGATGAATGGTAGATGTTTCGTGCTGTTTAGTGGGCAGCGTTTGAGCGCTTATATATATATATATATATATATATATATATATATATATATATATATATATATATATATATATATATATATATATATATGTGTGTGTGTGTGTGTGTGTGTGTGTGTGTGTGTGTGTGTGTGTGTGTGCGCGCTCTCGCGCGTTGGGGGGGGGGGGGGGTAGGTGTGGGCAGGTTCATGTTCATGTTGAACGTTTCTTACGGGAATGGAATGCCCTGATTAAAGATGTACATAAGGTCGTGTCGGATTGCAACCCAATCTCCACATAAAACAGAAAAAACGCGCTACTCTCCTATCCCCCCACCCAACCCCCAACACACGCACCTTTTCAACCACCTCCTTTCTCCCGACGGATGGTAAAACGAAACGATACAATGATGAATGCAGAAAAGCAACATTTCTATTTGACGGGGTGAGTTTTTGAAGTACATAAAATGTACAAAATGTATGTACTGAAATCATTTACATCGACTGGTAGAGACAGAAAAGCTTGATGTATTCTACTGACCTACACATAACACTACTCTGAATCGTGTCGGTCTGATATAACATTTAGAGAAATTCATTTCAATCTTAGATATTTAAGCTCTAGACAATTAAAAAAATGGACTTCATCTTCTGTCGCTTGCGCGCACATTGATTTTTTACATTCATTACGTGTATGTTTCGCAAGTGGACAGCGATGTCAGACACTCCAAGTCTAACCTTTGTTGAAACATTTCTAACAAAACAAGACATTAACACAGAGAGACATGATTCTGTCAGACACACTTAATCTGATCTTTGTTAAAGCATTTCCAACAAAACTGCACATTGTGAATAAAACGCATGATTCTGTCAAATGATCCGTTTTGAATAATATATACATAGAAACATTTCGCTTGTGTATGAATGACAACGCAAGCCTTGCCACCTACAATCAATAATACATTGTTCGTAGCAGTCTGGACAAAGAAAACCATAACTACATCAAGTCAAGTCAAGTCAAGTCAAGTCAAGTAAACTTTATTATCTCAATTCGAGAAATTAATTTGTGGTCGCACACATTCACAGCAAACAAACAATAATTTTGTCACATTACCCATTTTCTCACATATGACATGCATTCATATAAAGGATTTGGATTTCAAGGTGACTGTATAATATAAAAATATACTATATATAAAAATTTTATTTTACATTCCTACAACGCATTTGACCACAAATTCTAAGATGTGATTTTAAACTAAAATAACACAGCTATTCGTTATCTAAATGCAACTGTACGCTCGCTCTGAGTTTAAATTAGATGTATCCATATAAAACAAAATGTAACAATAATCCATAGTAAAAAGAACAATTAAACATCTCCTCGGTTCATAAAATCAATAGACAGGGGAATAAAACTTTGTTTAAATCTGACACTTCTGCATTTAACCGATCGATATCTTCGTCCTAACTGAAGAAGGCCCATACTGATTTGCAAGAACGTGGGTCTGGTCACACGCAATCTTCTTCGCTTTACAAACAACACGGCACCTGTACAGCTCACTCAGACTTTTTTGTCTCTCACCAACGATTTTTTTTCTCCCACGTTCACCACTTTCTCAAACACATTTCTACTGTTCACAATCAACCCCCCATACCAACACATAAATGAGAAAGTTAAAACAGATTCCAAAAAGCATGAATAAAATGTCCGAAGAATGTCAGTATTCACATGAAATGATCGCAGCTTGCGAAGACAATATAATCTGGTTTGACATTTTTTTTTTGTGGACATAATCAACATGGGATTTAAAATTCAGCTTATTATCTATAAAAGTTCCTAAATATTTGTATGATTCAACTCGTTCTACTTCAGCACCTTTGATAAAAAGCGGTGGTACAGCTTTTGGATTCTTTCTAAAATCAATCAACATTTCTTTCGTTTTTGTTACATTCAGATCAAGATAGTTATGATCGCACCAGTCAACAAATCTTTGAACCTCCTTGAAGTAAACAGAGTCAGAGTTGGAAAGATCCACAAGTGCTGAGTCATCTGAATATTTAATGTACAAAGTTGAATCACTTCCTGAACTATCATTTGTGTACAGAGTAAAAAGCACTGGAGATAAAACAGTACCCTGGGGTGTGCCCGTTTGAAATGACACTGGAAGACGAAACAACACTTTGATATCGAACAGACTGTGTCCTCTGTGTTAGAAAATCAATTATCCAAAGAATGAGCTTGTTACACACATTTATGTTAATGAGTTTCTTTGCCATCAGATGTGGTTGTATGGTGTTGAATGCTGATGAGAAATCAATAAAGAGAATGCGTACAAAGGAGGCAGGTTTTTTTCGAGGTGTGAAAACGCATGATGGAGAAGTGTGAGTGTGGCATCATCTGTTGATCTGTTCTGTTGGTATGCGAACTGAAACGGGTCTTGGTACTGTGTAGTATCTTTTAAAACAGAACAGAGGACAATTCTTTCAAGACATTTCATTGCAACAGATGTGAGGGCAACTGGTCGGTAATCATTTAAACAGCTTTGGTTGCGTTTTTTGGGAACAGGACATACAGTGGCATTTTTCCCATAAAACAGGAATTATACATTCTCTAAGTGACCAGGTAAACAAACGACTGTAAACATAGGAGAGCTGAGAAGCACACACCTTCAACAATTTTCCACAGATATTTTCAGGGCCCATTGCCTTTCTCACATTTAAACGTTTGAAAAAAGACTGAACATCATTTTCCTCAATCACAACAGAATCACTTCCATCAACATCGTTTTTAACATTGCTTTGGAGTTCTTCCTTCACTTCCTTTAATTCTTTACTAAAATCTTTATCATCAAATCTACAGTAAAAATCGTTCAGCTTTTCTGCAAATTGCTTCTGTTCTTTTGCTGTTTTTTTTTTTTTTTTTTTGTTACACATTTTGGTTTGAACATTTTCCTAAACCCTATAAAACCTTTATTCCTTTCCATGCATAAGCGTTGCCGCACGCAAGTTGCCCATGTCTTTTTTCTCTTCAATCAAGGTTTTACATGATCCAGTGTGTTTGAACAGGCAGTCTGTGTTGGAATGCCTTCAGCCAATATTCGGTGCATTTCACGTAAATTGGATACCTCCCCGTTTCACCGTATATATCAAATAATGTGGAAATCCAAGGTTCACCCTTAAAAAACTTTTTTTTTTCCAAAATGAAATAATGTATTTTTTAAGTACGATATCAAATTTCAAGTCCCCAGTTTTAGTCCCATTGAGGCCACCGGTTTTCTTTTTTTCTTTTTTTTTTCTGAGTATTAACTAACCTTAAGACATTTGAACTTCTGCCGAATTCGAACATTAATCATATAATCATGCGAAAACCACCAAAATTCTCTTTGTTCTACTAATGAGATCTTGGCAGGTGTAATTAAATGTTAGTTAAGTATTTTTAATGCAATTTTTTATGCACATCGACGACTGAAATTTGCGGAGTTCCAAAGAGCCATATCTCCTGTGCCACCAAGAATTCATCCATTCAAAAAACTGTATCGCATTATTTCTCCATATTCATTTTAAACTGTCATCTACTAGCTGGAGAGTGCAAATTGTTCAACTGAATTTGTAATTAGGAAGAGAGTTTCTGATAGTAATGTTCTATCTCCAAACAATCAATAAACTATTCTATTAAATCAAACGAATACCATGCTTACCGTAGTCAGTCACTCCCAATGGTAGTAATACAGAAGCAAAAGAAATGATGTGCGACAGCCTATTTCACCCTGATTTACCCCATTCGTAAATCCTACTTTATTCCTTGATTTAGCTCCACATCTACGTCCTGCTACAACATCACCATACATGCTTTTTATGCAACAGTGAAGTCTTCCTTACACTCCACATTTCCTAAGAACTTGTTATTGACTGAAAGGATAGGTTAACGTGTGTTAAGGTAACGTGCAGCTGTTGATTATGTGCAAACTGTTTCTGTATAGCTGCCATAAGTTTGAACATATACTCAATGGTTGACTAAAATTTTATTCAGCCAGCTTGATGTTCACTTGTAACATTATTCAGTTTTCCCCTTTCAGACAATCTCTTGTTTATGATTGAGATATAACCATATAATTCTCTTTATGTATGAAATAACGAAATTCCACAATGATTGTTCGTATCATTATTACTATCAGTATTAAAAGTAAGATGATTTATTCAGCCCAGTTATGATTGTTAATACCCTGAAAACAAGATAGCACTTTCATGTCTACAAAATGATTAGTAGAACAGTCAAAATATATAAAGAGCTCTTCTTGTAGCCGAACAGATCCAGATACTTTACAACAGTTTGATTTTCTTATGCATTTATATTTTTTCATTCGTAATAAGTCGATCAAGATCATGAATATTTCCATCGTCATAGATGTTCTCTTTCTCATAAAGGCTGATGTCTTTCTCTGACACTTTCTTAAAGAGTCATTCATAATTGTAATATGACTTTGGTGCTACCGTTTTTGTTACTGTTTATCATGGTTTCCTAACTCTTCCTGACCATTCACTGAGTCCTTATTTCTCTTAAATCATAAATCGTTATGTATTTTGTTCTTTCTCATTCCCCCCCCCAAATTGTCTGTCTATATAACAGTGTTTGATGCCATTTATGTTTGAAGAAGTGTTCTGAAAACAAAACAAAACTGTACACAATATCATAGAACTTGTCCAACGTTTTGTAGATATTTGCACCCACCAATTCAGTCCACTGCAGGTAACATACCAGCACAACCAGCATCAGATATTATGCTTAAAAATCCTGTTTTTCACGCAAAGTTTTCTAAGTACCTACATTCTTATTATACAAAATAAAACAAATCACACGAAGAAACAAAAAAAGTCAAAACTGCTGCCTGATTTAAACTACATAACGATCAGTTTTTTTTTGTTTTTTTTTTTTTTGTTTTTTGCAGCCACACACCCCGTTACACATGCAACATATGCTCACACACACACACACACACACACACACGCGCGCGCGCGCGCGCGCGCGCGCGAGCGCGCACACACGCACGCACCCACGCACGCACACACACACACACACACACACACACACACACACACACACACACACACACACACACACACACACACACACTCGTCTTAATCTTAAGCAAAAAATGTTTCGAATCTCCTTATATATTGTTATCATCATTTTTTTTCGAAACAAGAATGATTTATACTGTCATCGTTAACATGTGGGGGAAATGCAGAACGCAATGACAATCTCCACACCCTAGAACTGACCGTTCCTTTTTAGACACAGACTGGTCAGTAGATAACCTTCCAACTGATTTACATGATCATATGTACTAAAATGATGATTTATGGCAAATACTCAACGGGAATGTATACACATGCATACAGTGTATTCTGTAAAATAGGGCGGGCGGGGGCGGGGGGGGGGGGGGGGGGGGACGGGGTGCGGAGGGGGTGGTCTGTCTCATCGAACGAATCATTTCGCTGAACATCTGTTCCTGTCAGTAGATTTTGCAGAAGTTTATGTTTTAAAAAATATATATATGATTAGTGAAGAATGTCTTGCCCGGTTGTTCAAGAAAAGGTTTCTACCGGGCAGACCAAGTCAAAAGAAGATACATGCAAAATAAAATGAGAACGAAAACCATACATGCTGCAGTGAAGAAATGAATAAGCTTTATTAGAACAGAAAGTTAGCAGTATGGTTGTGTGTCAGAGGCGCATCATGCATATTCAATCACATCTTTAGATGTCAGTGGCTTCCCTACAGAGCAGTGACAGCATCACAGTCATTGTCGCTGTCAATGTCACAAAGCAAGGCATCAACACAAATAAAGAATTGGAAACTCGTAGCCAGACTCATCGTGGTTAAAGTGTTTGTCCTGTAACCATGATTAGAACACACACACACACGCACGCACGCACGCACGCACGCGCACGCACACACACACACACACACACACACACACACACACACGGACCAGTATCCACCCATGCATACACATACACACGTACAAATGTGCACTGCCCACACATATGCAATGACAATAGTAGCATTGACAATATTATGTAGGTACCCAATGCCTGATCAGCACATTGGGCTAATGCACACGTCAGACATCTGCTAAGCCGTAGCCATGAAATACTCTTCTTAAATTCTCTCATCTCTCAGTCATTAATTCATTTATCCATCAGCTATAAATTGTGCGCAAAGAGCTAAGTATGTTTGATGGTCATGGCATCCATCTGTCTCGAGAGACCATGGTGTTGCGCTGGTGTGGTGTTGCAGCGCCTGCTGTGGCGGAAAAGCCAGATCCTTGAGAAGCAGTTGCTGCAGGTAGTCTCAGTCATGAGTCTGCTGGTGCCGACACAATTCTTTGCCCTCTTCGGCGCCTCTGGTCTTCCCTCTGGGCCTCACTCCTCCGCTCCGCTTGCTTGATGCCGGCCTTGATGGTGGACTGCCAGCTGACCCGGTCGGAAGTGTGCTTCCAGGACTGCCAGGTCGTGGCTGCCTGCCTTCAGGTCGTGCTTGCATACATCCTTGTAGCATATGGCCGGCCGTCCTGTGGATCCTGTGGGATGCGACTGTCGTCCTCGCGGCTGACAGGGCCAAGACAGCACAGGCGTCTCTGTGTTCGCATGGCGAACGTGCTAGGCATTCCTGCCTGGGTCTGATCGCCCTTGTTGGTGATGCAGCATTGTCAAGAGAATTGCCTAGGAATCCTTCTTGAGGAAAATGAAACAGGAAACTGTAACTACTGAGTTTTGCATCGTGTTTATGCGGTGGTCACTTCTCTGACAACAGATGCAGTAGATATGCTGTAGCATATATCGACTAGTCACCGCTGTGACACCTCTTTGATGAAACTAGACTTAAAACAAACACGACTATATTTTGTACAGTGGTTTTTTTTTTTTCGATAATAACTTCTTTGATAATAAACATTTCCTGGTTTTGGCACAGCCTTCCGGTAAGTGTGTGTCTAGTCGTCTGGGAGCTAGCTAGCCTTCTTCGAAATTGTCCCGGAGAGACTGAAGATATGAGCTGTGTCTTCTTCTGAGAGCTGTGTCTATTTCTTTCTTTCTTGGCCTGCTGCAGCTCTGTGTCAGTTTCTTTAATGTTGGCTTGCTGCAACTCTATGTCAGTTTCTTTAATGTTGGCTGGCTGCAACTCTATGTCAGTTTCTTTAATGTTGGCTTGCTGCAACTCTATGTCAGTTTCTTTAATGTTGGCTGGCTGCACTCCATGTCAGTTTCTTTAATGTTGGATTGCTGCAACTCTATGTCAGTTTCTGTAATGTTGGCTTGCTGCAGCTTTGTGTCAGTTTCTGTAATGTTGGCTGGCTGCACTCTCTGTGTCAGTTTCTTTAATGCTGGCTTGCTGCAACTCTATGTCAGTTTCTTTAATGTTGGCTTGCTGTAACTGTATGTCAGTTTCTGTAATGTTGGCTTGCTGCAACTCTATGTCAGTTTCTTTAATGTTGGCTTGCTGCAACTCTATGTCAGTTTCTTTAATGTCGGCTGACTGCACTCTATGTCAGTTTCTGTAATGTTGGCTTGCTGCCCTCCATGTCAGTTTATTAATGTTGGCCTGCTCCAGCTCTTTGTCAGTTTCTTTAACGTTGGCTTGCTGCAGCTCTATGTTAGTTTCTTCAGTTTTGGCTTGCTGCAGCTCTATGTCATTTCTTAAATGTTGGCTCGCTGCACTCTATATCATTTCTTTAATGTTGGCTTGCTGCAGCTCTACGTCATTTCTTTAATTTTGGCTTGCTGCACCCTTTATCATTTCTTTAATGTTGGCTTGCTGCAGCTCTATGTCATTTCTTAAATGTTGGCTTGCTGCAGATCTATGTCATTTCTTTAGTGTTGGCTTGCTGCAGCTCTATGTCAGTTTCTTTAACGTAGGCTTGTGCAGATGTAAATTGGTTTCTCCAATGCTTGATTGGTGCAGCTCCATGTCAGTTTCTTTAAAAGTTGGCATGCAGAAGCTCTATTTTTTTTTTTTTCTTCAGTGTTGGCCTGCTGCAGCTCGAAGTCAGTTTCTCTAAATGTTGGTTTGCTGCAGCTCTATGTCAGTTTTCTTTAATGTGGGCTTGCTTCAGCTCTATGTCAGTTTCTTTATGTGGGCTTGCTGCAGCTCTATGTCAGTTTCTTTAATGTGGGCTTGCTTCAGCTCTATGTCAGTTTCTTTAATGTGGGCTTGCTGCAGCTCTATGTCAGTTTCTTTAACGTAGGCTTGTGCAGATGTAAATTGGTTTCTCCAATGCTTGATTGGTGCAGCTCCATGTCAGTTTCTTTAAAAGTTGGCATGCAGAAGCTCTATGCTTTTTTTTTTCTTCAGTGTTGGCCTGCTGCAGCTCGAAGTCAGTTTCTCTAAATGTTGGTTTGCTGCAGCTCTATGTCAGTTTCTTTAATGTGGGCTTGCTTCAGCTCTATGTCAGTTTCTTTAATGTGGGCTTGCTGCAGCTCTATGTCAGTTTCTTTAATGTGGGCTTGCTTCAGCTCTATGTCAGTTTCTTTATGTGGGCTTGCTGCAGCTCTATGTCAGTTTCTTTAATGTGGGCTTGCTTCAGCTCTATGTCAGTTTCTTTAATGTGGGCTTGCTGCAGCTCTATGTCCGTTTCTTCAGTGTTGGCTTGCTTCAGCTCGATGTCAGTCTCTTTCATGTTGGCGTGTTGTAGCTCAATGTCAGTTTCTGTGGTGTTGACTTGCTGCAGCTGTTGACTGGTTTGATCCTCTTTTTTCACATCATGCCTGTCTTCTTCCAGGCAAGATATGGATTTCTTCTTTTTTTTTTTTTTTTTTTTTTTTTTTTTTTTTTTTTGCTGTCCCAACCTCTGCGCCACCTCAGAGGCCACCCACGCCGCTCATTCCGACACCCCGTCCACAGCCACAGCCCGGTCGGCCCCGCCACAGCCCCGGCACCGGCAATCCACAGGGAGCAGTCAATGTCAAGTCGTCAAGAGGCAACCCACCGGAGGAGACACTGCACTGCTGCCGAGTCACTTCAGTGGTGTTCAGTGGCGCCTGTTCTGATCTAACATACGCAGGACACCACATACTAAGCCCCCTACTGACGACAATAATTGCTTAGTCGCGGAGCCGGCGTGAGTGAGCTCTCCCTCCGGAGGGCGCCACCACGTCCGTCCAACGACAGCCCCCATGGACTCGCCGATACCGGTGACCCGGACGGAACCAACCAAGGCCACAGACGTGGAGAGGACGCCGAAATTGAGGTCACCATGAGAGCAGGGCATGAAGGGCCACCACAGAATTTGAGACTTTTTTTTTATGCTGATCGATGAGAATGAGGATGATTAAGATGATACTACGGAATTTCCATTTCGGTCTGAGACTACATGACAGGGCTGTACTCTACGCTTTCCTTTCATAATATATCCCCGGCGTCAACCAGGCCCGAGAGATACAGACACCTGCAGTGTTGGTCAGGAAATTTGAGCAACACTCTCAGAAACGCATCCATTAAGTGGATGAAACTCGACTGTGTGGTTCCAGTCTTCCCAACTGAGCCCGCAGCAAACTCAACTCTGGGTAGGAGCCGGTCGGGGCAGAAAAACCCACATCACTTCTGATGGGATTCGAACCCACGACCTCCCAGCCGGGAGTCCGCGACGCTAACCACTTCGCCACGGCGGCTGGTGATTTCTTCATTTCCATTCAGTCTTCCTTGATGTCCTGGAAGTTAGTGTTCATGGTTGTCAGCGTGGCCATCGCACAGGACGGATAAATTCGTTCATGAATAGGCTTTTTTCGGCTGTCTTCCTGTTTTTCCACCCAGTCACTAGCATCTTGACCTGCGCTCAGATTTTTAGTTCCCCTGCCACTTGTCAAACACGTCTGTTGTGTACTGTCCCTCCTGGGTACTTACAACTTTCATTCCACGCCATTACAATGCATCAGCATACTGCAGAATAATACTATAAATAAATGAGAGAGCGAGCTAGCGAGCGAGCGAGCGAGAGAGAGAGAGAGAGAGAGAGAGAGAGAGAGAGAGGGAGAGAGAGTGAGAGAGAGAGAGAGAGAGAGAGAGAGAGAGAGAGAGTCTTTACATCATGTGGACATGGCTCTCAAATGACCGGAGACCAATATACACTTTTCCAGCTTGCCGTATCTTCAGCATCTCTTTAACAGCCTGCCACTCGCCAGGTGTGTTCAGACTGACCAGCGCCCCACCTTTGGCTTGGCATGCAGAGGACGCCTGGTCCCAAGAACGGAATGTCTCCTTCAAATACTGGCAACACGTCGTCTTGATCCACCACTGTCCCCTCCCACACCTGCACAGATTGTGCCCATATGAAAGGACCATCAGTGTAGCGTTCCAATTTATAATGCATGGGAACAACGATGGCAATACAGAATAAGAACGGAGTTTCTTTTTTTTTTTCTTAATAATAAGTCTTAAAGAGGTCTTCAATCGTACAAGGGAAAAAGCTAAACAAGATGAAGATTGTTTAAATTTGTCCTTTTTCAGCTTACTCATATCTATGTATGTATCTATGCATCTATCTATCTATCTATCTGTCTGAAGTAACGCACTTTAATGCACGACACAAAACAAGACAAGAAATTTTCGGCAATTAGCCTTCCTCAGCGACAAAACAATGAAAACAGTACAGACATAAACAGGCGCAATACTCCCCTTGTGAAGCCAAAGTGGTGTGTGTGTGTGTGTGTGTGTGTGTGTGTGTGTGTGTGTGTGAGAGAGAGAGAGAGAGAGAGAGAGAGAGAGAGAGAGAGAGAGAGAGAGAGAGAGATACTGACACTGACAGGTTTTATTGCCAATAGCAAACAAACCCTATTGGCAAGGGGGGTAATTGTTCGAATTCTATGTCTTTTGATTGCAGATAATTGACGCAATCTGTTAATGCAGTAACTGTAACCCAGTTGCCAATAGGGTTTGTTTGCTATTGGCAATAAAACCTGTCAGTCTCTCTCTCTCTCTCTCTCTCTCTCTCTCTCTCTCTCTCTCAAAGCGTGCTCATTTTGCCGTGATCAGGTAGAGAATGAGTAACATTTTTTTATTTCAATGCTCACTTTATCAAGACCTTGGCGGTCAATTTTTCAAAGAATGCGACAGCTGTCCCCTTCATTTGCTTCTTAAGGTATCCAGTGTGTTACGGATGCGTTGGTGCGTGTGTCTGTCTGACTCACAGAAATTCGGGTGCGTATACGATTTTTAATTCACACACACCCACACATTCGAAACATGGACAGCCAGGCAACAAGTCAACGGTTTCTTTTTTAAGCTGCCTATGCCATCATACACAAATACACAAAACACATCAATATACAACAGCATCAATCCAGCCGAATAAAGCACGTCGTAGCACTACGCGTACAATTCATGATATAAACATGTAATGCGTTATTATTTTCTTTTCTTTCTTTTGGCCATGTCCGGCTGAACACGACAGTCCACAAACGTCGCAAGTCTCTCGTGAAGAATGCTGTTGAAGACGTCCTCTCCCGGGACTCACACAGTCAGGAGGAGCAGCTCGCAGAGTCCACACAAAATCGAAGCGACGGCTCTGTCCACACAACAGGAGCGAAGGCTCCAACACGAGAAAAGCTGCGTCTCACACACAAAATAAGACGTTGGTTCTAACATCGCAAAGCGACGGCCCTAGCGCAGCAGAAGCGATGGCTCTGGTACGGCTGGCCCAAGAGGTCGCTGGTTCGAATACCTCAAGAGCAACAGCGCTGGCTCAGCAGCAACGGCGACTCTGGCACAACTGGCACGTCGGGTTACTGTCGACTCCCTCGTCAACCTCTCCACACCCTCAGCAGAGTGGAGGCAAGGGGCAGATCTGGGCTACGCCCCAGACCCGGCGCAGTGGCAGGCCTGCTTACTGTCGACTCCCTCGTCGACCTCTCCACGCCCTCAGCAGGGCGGAGACAGGGGTAGGCTCTGGCTACGCCCAGACCCTCTAGCAGTGGCGACCAGTTCCTGGTCACACCAGGACAACGACTTTACCTGGGGGAACGGACTGCCACAGCAACTCGTTCAGGAGTCCCTTTTCGGCCACTGGGAACTTGCACTGCCGGAACGTTTTTAGAGACTGCCTGATCGTTTCAGCTCACCTGGCTTATACAAAGCGCAGGTGAGCAGCAGTCAGGTAAAACTAACCAACCGGTTTTCGGATGAACATGTTCCGGCAAACACGGTTGTAAAAATTTGTGACCGGACAAAAAACGGTCCGTTACACAGTGCTTCGTAAAATACATAGCCTGTCAAGGTATATTTTTTTATGCGATAAACAGAAGGATCAAGTCAATTCTTTAGTTGATAAAATTACTGTGGACAGTTACCACTACCTTGGTTTTCCTTGAAATGACTGACTTCATTTGTATTGTTATTTCATGTACTCTAAACGTATTTGAATAATGTATCATCTTTTTACACGCATTGAAAAAAAATAATATCGCAATGCTTTTTTGTTCTGTTTGCAATAACATAGTTATATGCTAATTCCTCCCCGTTCCTACCCTCTCCCTCCCCCTTCCCTTTGTACCTTGTATTGTGGTCTAAGGCCGATGCACATTAAAGCTTTCTGAGTTGTGAGTTCTCTCATGTCATGTTTTTCTAGTCAAAAACAAATCGTATGTGTTAATTCCTCAAAATCAAATTTGCAGCCGGTAAATACGGTGATCCACAAGGATCCGTTCTTAATCCTTTACTCTTTTCGATTTATATAAATGATTTTTGATGTCACTGTGAATTATTTGCTGATGACAATTCTATGCATTCTATCCACCCTCGCTTGCGGTTTGTGACATCCGATCTACAAGATAGTGTAAACAGTGCCGTCAAAAGAACGGAAATCAATTACATGTCTCTTAACGCAAAAAAAAAAAAAAAAAAAAATGCATGTCCATTACTAGTAGACAAAAAAGTCAAAATGTACCTTCTGGTTTTTCAATAATTGTTGTTGGGTTTTTTTTCGTGAAAAAAAAAATCGAAGTAAAAACACATAAAGTTTTGGGTGTTGTCATTGATTTCAACTTATCATGGTCCGATCATGTTGCTCACCTATGCAAAAGAATATACTGAAAAATATTCCAGTTGTCAGAAATAAAGCATGTTCTGAATGTGCATGCTAGGAAACAATTATTTCATGCCCATATGTAGCCGATTACAGACTATACTTCTACTTTATGGGATTCAGCCAGCGCAAACATTCTAAAACCTTTAGCAAGATTGCATAGGCGCGCGCTGAAATTAGTTCTCTTAAAATTTAGTTCATTAACTCTAAACGATTATAAATCTTTGGATAGCCTTCCCCTAAGGCAAAAACTGAAATGCAATAAGGCTGTATTCATGCACAAAGTGGTAAATGGGAATGCACCACCCTCCATTGTAAACACGTTAACAATGCCTGCTCTACCCAGATTTGACCTTTACAAATCAAGCCTCGTATACAGTGGTGGTACATACTGGAACAATTTGCCTCAATTTCTGAAAGAAATCTCAAGTTTCAATATTTTCAAACAGCACTCAAAAAATGATATCTGCTCAGTAAGTTAAAAGATGAATTAAAAAAAAAAAACCTGTACCAATAGATTTTTAAATCAATTAAAAGACTCAGTAAATAGAAATACAACACGTCTCGATTACAGCAAGCTT
Source organism: Conus betulinus (assembly GCA_016801955.1). Lineage (NCBI taxonomy): Eukaryota > Metazoa > Mollusca > Gastropoda > Neogastropoda > Conidae > Conus > Conus betulinus. The sequence continues at coordinate 14,165 of JADBJO010008225.1, read as the reverse complement.
GTGTTAGACGGAAATCTTTCTGTCATTTGAAGCACAGCAATAACGGGTTAAGATAGTTTGAATAACACGTTTTACATTGATGATATCACTTAACTGCATTTTGTTGTTTGATGTATTGTGTGTATCAAAGTCTCTTTGGATTTGTTCCCCGTTTGTTTGTCTTTGTACTTTACATGTATTTTCTCCCCCCCCCCCCCCCCCCCCCCCCCCCTCCTCGACCCCACCCCCCCCGCTTCCGCTCTCTCTCTTTCTCTCGCTCTTTTTTTCTCTCTCTCTTTCTCCCTCTCTCTCCACTTTTCTCCACACCACCACCCTCCCTGTCTCTCTCTTCACCCCGCCGCTCACTATGTTCGTTCGTGCGTTGCTTGTTTCCGAAAGTGTACAAGTGTTTGGGTGGGTGTTTGGGGAGGGGCGTTTTTCTGGGTGGGGACTGGTAAAGTGGAAGCGTATTACGTTTCTTTTATGTTATTTCCATTTTTTTTTTTTGTATTTTCAAACTTTTTTTGTGTTCCATCTTTTGTTTATTTGTTTGTTTGTTTGTTTGTTAGGTCGTTTGTTCATTTTTCATTTTGCCAATTTTTGTTGTTTTCCTTTTGGGCGAGGTTTGGATGTAAAAAAAAAAACCATGAGCTTGCTTATCTATTACCCTCGATAATAAAGAATTGTCTACTCTTTGTCTTCTCTCTCTCTCTCTCTCTCTCTCTCTCTCTCTCTCTCTCTCTCTCTCTATATATATATATATATATATATATATATATATATATATATATATATATATATATATATATATATATAAGTTCGTAAGCAATCAATTTACCTGTCAAGATTTGTATAGGGACACAAGTCTTCGTCTTCTCCTTCCAGACATTCCCATCTGGCGTTACAAGGGAAGAATGGCTGGAACCGTTGTTGGAATGAAGGCACTGAGCAGTTCCATCCGTCTCCAATGGCTACTGGAATCTTCAAACCCATGGAGAAGATAATTCTGAACCCCTGAGCTCCATAACTTGTTGTGCTACTGACAAAGTGAAACTGCAGACTGGATGTGTATCCTCGCATTGGAGGGACAGGAGTGGACACTGGCCTTCTTTCAGTGTTTGGTGTGCAGTATTTTTCTGGAAGGTGCGTTGTGTTCTTTCCGTTTTGATAAATTTCTAGGTACTCTTCGTCACATTTGCCAATAGATAGGTGGAAGAACTTTAAGATCACAGACGTGGCCGAGGACAAAGTCAAAGATTTCCACAGGTTCAGCCAGTTGGGAACACAGTTTGTCCATCCCATGATGGCGACTGAATGTATCCTGCAATGAACAAACATGTGAACATTAGTATTTCTTCTGGTGCTGAAAAACTTATGACGGCGAAAACGACAACAATATAACCATCAAAAACAACACTAGCAGCAGCAGCAACAATGATGATAAATATAACAATATAACCAGCAAAAAATAGCAATAATAATAATAATAACTAGAGGGCTTATGTTTGCCTTAGAGCAAACATGGGAGGATTCCCCCTTTAACACACACACACACACACACACACACACACACACACACACACACACACACACACACACACACACACACACACACACACACACACACTACATGCGTTAGACTCTGCCCTGTCGGTAATATAAGGTGTGTGTGTGCGCGCGCGCGCG
>JADBJO010008225.1:0-7500 GCA_016801955.1 Conus betulinus | reverse complement strand
AACCCCAAAATAACGCCAAAAAAAATTGAAAAATTCGGACTTTTATTATTTTTCATGTTTTTGAGTGCAAACCCAGCCTCTGTCAATGAAATTTCGCCTTCCAAGGAGTCCTGCTCTTCCCCGGACAAACGTGGTAGTTCAGCAAACAAATTCCTGATTTCTATATCTTCAACGCTTTTTTCAAGGTACAATGTTTTGTAAAATGTGTTGATTTCATTTCCTATTTCTTTTTTTCATCTTTTATCACTGTACCATTTTTATCTACCTCTGTGATTCTTTTACTCACAAAATTCCTCTTTTCTAGAGAACAAAAATAGTTTGTAATTTTCTCGCCCTCAGCTATTCATCTTGTCCGGGGGCTAAGCAAGACTCCCTCCATTTTCTTCTCCCTTAGAGATACCAGTTTCTGCTTTACTATTTTCTAAGTAATTTTTCTCTATTTCAGTTAACATAACTGTATTTTTCTAGTCGCTTTATCTGTTCTTCTAGCTTTTTTTTTTTCCTGTTCTGCATATTTTTTTTCTTTTTAGCTGTTTTAAATGCTAGTGTTTTCCCTCTGATTTTCATAAGCATAGTGTCAAGAAGCAGTTGGTTACTAACACTAAACTGCAATTCGTCTTTTGGTATCTGATTTTATTTTCACGAGAATAGGGGGATAAGACATACTCTTCTAAAACCCGTTTTATTTCATTGTGAACTTGTTCCACATACACTTTGTCTTTTAATAGAGAACTATTAAATTTCCAGAGTCCGGCCCTGCTCTCTTCCTTTTTCGACCCAAGGACTAACGTGATGATAGAATGGTCAGTCCTATATCCTGGAATTATGTCGGTGTGAAGTGAGTTATTATACAATGATTCTGACACTAGAAAAAAGTCTAATCTACTCTGTTGAAGGGGATTGTTCCTTCTCCACGTATATCGTTCAGAAGATGACTTAGGAACACGAACAAGACCATCAGTTATAGCATACAAGTGCGTACGCATAACAATAAGAACAACAACTCCTCCCCCTCAAACACATTCACGCTGACTGACTGACTGACTGACTGAAACCAATTTATTGTCAGATCAACTCAAGGTTGTACTGAACCACATTCACACACGCGCGCGCGCGCGCGCGCGCGTGCACACACACACACACACACACACACACACACACACACACACACACACACACTCTCTCTCTCTCTCTCTCTCTCTCTCTCACACACACACACACACACACACACACACACACACACACACACACACACACACACACACACACACACACACACACACACACAACGCCTCTACACACATGCCCGTGGACTCGCTAATTAACACGCTGGCATTACCCCACTGATGCGCACACACACACACACACACACACACACACACACACACACACACACACACACACACACACACACACACACACACACACACACACACACACTCTCTCTCTCTCTCTCTCTCTCTCTCTCTCTCTCTCTCTCTCTCTCTCTCTCTCTCTCTCTCTCCCAGACACACAACACTCACACACCAACGCATGCACACTGATGATGTCCATGGACACTCTAATTAACATACCGGCATCACCCCACCGATGAACACACACCAGTGCACACACGTCTACAGTATACGCTGGGGACCCTGAGAGATTCAAAGTCTTATCTCAGTTGACATGTGTTTCATCTTCTGTTTCTGTTATTGGAAAGGCCCAGTATGAGTTTGCCCCTATCTCTAGTAGTCTTCGCAATGTTGGCCTTGGAATTATTCCAATGCTTATTTGGTTGGTGTTGTTTCTTGCTCTTCCCTTAAGTCTGGATGTGCGGCCACTTCCTCTCTTGATGTTCAGATCTGAAAGATGGTCTATGGTATAGATGCTTTGCCCTTCTTTGCTTAAGTGATTCTTCAGATTTCTTATCACATCAGATCAGCCAAGCAGTAATCCAGTTCTTATTGTTGCCTTGCCAGCCAGTGTGTCTGGTCTCTCGTTTCCTTTAACTCCAGCATGTCCAGGGCAGTACATCCATACGAGTCTCTCCAATGGGAGGCTGCGTATCAGTTCATTCCAAGCAGGGCTTCCCATTCCACTTTTCACTTCTGAAGTAAGTTCATGGGAGTAAGTCAGTATCATGGCTTGTTGAGTTTGAAACTGGCTTATGGATGTAAGCCAGTGGTGTGTTTGTGTCACTGCTTCTCTACCCCATTGTTAGACTTGAAATTGTTAAACTGTGCTCACCATTGTCTTCCTGAATAGTTTGGCCATTTTGCTTCACTGTATATCCCCAGCCTGATTTGCCTTTGGTGACCGAACCGTCAGTGAATATTAAAATATCATCTTTTGTGCCTTCTTTTGTGCCTTTTTGTGTCTTCTACCAGCATCTGAATTTCTGCGTTGTGTTGCCTTCTGGCCATTCTCGACAATGTCTTCCAAGTTCTGGAGCGATGGCAATTTGGTACAGGTGCTTCAAGTGGTCTGGAATTTTCTCCCATTTCTTGGTTTCTTTGACTTCTGCTAACTGGCACACAAGCTGTATACTGTCTTCTGCCTGTCCCATCCATGACTTTCCACGCCCTAACGGAGTGCCTTTTGTTTCCTTGAGTGGGTTTTGGGGATTTTCAAGAGCTCTGAAATATGCGTTCACCTGTTCCAGCTTGTGTCTTGTCTGCATTGCGGGAAGGTCGAGCAGATATCGCATAATTTGAACTGGTGTGTCCTCTGTGGTTCCCAGGATCAATCTTATTGCTTCGTTTTGAATTCTTTCTAATTTGAGAAGGTTGCTGTTGGACAATGTTGTAAGCTCTAATCCGTAATTTATCACACTGAGTACAAGTGCATGATACAATCGGTAGAGATGGCGCTGTTCAATGCCTTTAGATGCCATTGCTTTCATAGCAGATGAGCCTTTTTTGCATTTAAGAACGATATTCGCAACATGCTTTCTAAAGGTTAGCATTCTGTCAAAGCATACACCCAAACAGCGTAGGTTGTTAGTTGATTCAGCTGGTATTCCTTTGAAGGAAACTGTGAGGGTACTTGTCCTGATGTCTTGTTATTAAGAGTGCAGACTAATGTCTGGGCTTTTGTAGGGTTGATGGACAATCCATTTTCTTGACACCACTGAGCAACGTTGTTCAACTGTTGTTGAACTGCTTTCGTTCTTTCTTCAGCATTCTTTGATGTTTTGTAGATCAGGCCTTCATCTGCAAATGGCATCACTCGAGCAATTCCGTTGCTGTTGAGGTCTGCTAGGCCTTTTGTGTAGACGTTGTACAGAACAGGGAAAAGAGGAGAACCACCAGCCATCGTGGCGAAGTGGTTAGCGTCGCGGACTCCCGGCTGGGAGGTCGTGGGTTCGAATCCCATCAGAAGTCATGTGGGTTTTTTCTGCCGCGGCGCGGCCGGCTCCTACCCAGAGTTGAGTTTGCTGCGGGCTCAGTTGGGAAGACTGGGATCACACAGTCCAGTTTCATCCACTTAATGGATGCGTTTCTGAGAGTGTTGCTCAAATTTCCTGACCAACACTGCAGGTGCCTGTATCTCTCGGGCCTGGTTGACGCCGGGATATATATATGAAAGGAAGCGTAGAGTACAGCCTTGTCATGTAGTCTCAGACCGAAATGGAAATCCGTAGCATCATCTTAATCATCCTCATTCTCATCGATCAGCGTAAAAAAAAAATGTCTCAAATTCTGTGGCCCTTCATGCCCTGCTCTCATGGTGACCTCAATTTCGATGTCCTCTCCACGTCTGTGGCCTTGGTTTGGTTCCGTTTGTGTCACCGGTATCGGCGGGTCCATGGGGGCTGTCGTTGGACAAACGTGGTGGCGCTCTCCGGAGGGAGAGCTCACTCGCGCTGGCTCCGCGACTAAGCAATTATTGTCGTCAGTAGGGGGCTTAGTAGGTGGTGTCCTGCGTATGTTAGATCAGAACAGGCGCCACTGAACACCACTGAAGTGACTCGGCGGCAGTGCAGTGTCTCTCCTCCGGTGGGTTGCCTCTTGACAACTCGAAATTGACTGCTCCCTGTGGATTGCCGGTGCCGGGGCTGCGGCGGGGCCGACCGGGCTGTGGCTGTGGACGGGGTGGTGTCGGAATGAGCGGCGTGGGTGCACTGCCTCTGAGGTGGCGCAGAGGTTGGACAGAAAAAAAAAGAGAATCTTGAGGTAATCCCATAGACGTTTATGAGGTTTAGAAGTCCAATCTCCAAATCGTAGAATAACGGTTCGCTCCTGAAGTGCCGCTGCTATCCATCATGTAAGTGTCTTGCTGACTCCACAGTCAAGGAGCAGTTTCATGAGAAGCGAGAACTGGACTTTGTTGTATGCATCTTCCAGATCTGGTGCAACAGCTAGTGTTTCTTCCTTTCTTTGGAATCCTTCGTACACTTCATAGGCAAAAGCCGCTGCATTTTCACATGTACTTTTACCTGTTCTGTAGCCTCCTTGAGTAGTAGTAGTAATAGCAGTGGTAGCAGTAGCAGCAGCAGAAATATTTGTAGTAGTTGTGAGGGACTGGTTTTAGTCTAATCACAAGTTTTGTAATAACTCTGCTTACCAGAGCATAATACTTGGCTGATCTGTCTGAAAATTTGTAGATATGTACATTATGGGTCACGGATGATGCCCGATGTTTCACTTTACTGTTATGGCCGTTACAAACGGGTATAACGTCCCATAACGGTTTTCATTCTTTATGGAATGTCTCAGAAAGTACTTGGCTAATCTTTCTGAAAATTTGTAGGTATGTTTAACATGGGTCATGGATGATGCACGATGTTTTTGTTTACCACTATATCTGTTACTAATGGCTATAATGGCCCATAACGGTTTTTTCTTCTCTAGGGAATATTTCAGAAAATACTTGGCCGATCTTTTCGAAAAACTTGTGGTGTCTTTATTATGGGTCACGGATGATGCCCGATGTTCTAGTTCACCGTTATATCCGTTAATAATAGCTATAACGGCCCTAACGGTTCTTCTTTTTTATTGAATGTTTCAGAAAGTACATGGCCGATCTTTCTGAAAAATTGTAAGTATGTTCATTATGGATCACGGATGATGCCCGATGTTTTAGTTTACCGTTGTATCCTTTACTAGCGGCTATAACGGCCCATAACGGTTTTTGTTCTTTATGCAATATATTAGAAAGTACTTGGCTGATCGTTCTGAAAATTTTCTTGCTATATTCATTTACGGATCACGGATGATGCCCGATGTTTTAGGTTACCGTATATTCGTTACTAACTGCTATAACGGCCCATTACTCTTTTTCTTCTTAAAAGAATATCTCAGTGAACGCTCGGACGATCTTTTCAAAAATTTGTAGGTATGTTCATTATGGGCTGGAAATGATGCCCGATGTTTTAGTTTTGCGTTCTATCCCTTACTAACGGCTGTAACGGTTACAGGGTTTTTCCTTTTTTTATGGAATATCTCAGAAAGTAGGTGGGCGATCTTTCTGAAATTGTGTAGGTATGTTCATTATGGATCACGGATGATGCCTGATGTTTTAGTCCACCTTTAGAGCCGTTACTAACAGTTATAACGACCTATAACGGTTTTTCTTCTTTATGAAATATCTCAGAAAGTACTTGGCAGATCTTCCTGAAAATTCTTTGGTATGTTCATTATGGGTCACGGATGTTGCCCGACGTTATAGTTTACCGATATATTCGTTACTGACGGCTATAACGTCCTATGACGGTTTTTGTTCTTTATGGAATATCTCAGAAAGTACTTGGCTGATTCCTCTGAAAATTTTGTTGGTGTGTTCATTTCCGGTCATGGATGATGCCCGATGTTTAATTTACCATTATATCCGTTTTTAACGGCTATAACAGCCCTTATCGGTTTTTCTTTATGGAATATCTCAGCAAATACGTGGCCGGTCTTTCTGAAAATGTGTAGGTATGTTCGTCATGGGTCACAGATTATGGCCGATGTTTACCAGGATAGGCGTTATTAACGGCTTTATGGAGTATCTCACGCCTATTGAAGATAAACTGGGAGTACTTTTATATGCTCAGGCACGGAGACAGCGTTTCTTCGTTCCTATTGTAAAGTACTCCCTGTTCAATGAGAACTTGGAGTACAAAAACATATGCTTAAATACATTTCTTTAATTTGAATATATACTACTCACTTTTCGTAACTAATTTCTTTATATCTTTCTCTTCCATTTTTTTTTTAACAATGGGAATGAAGAAATGCTGTCTGTGTGTCTGTCTGTCGGTCTGTCGGTCTGTCTGTCCGTCTGTGGTCAAAATGTGTTCCACTCGCTCCAGGCAAAAGTACTGGACCGATCTTTCTGAAAATGTGTAGGTGTGTTTGCTATGGGTCACGGATGATGCCCGATATTTTATTTCACCGTTATCGACGTTGCTAATGGCTATAACAACCTATAACGGTTTTTGTAATCCCAGTTCTTATGGAACAGGGAGTACTTTAGAATGGGAAAGAAAACATGCTGTGTGCGTGTATGTGTGTGTGTGTGTGTGTGTGTGTGTGTGTGTGTGTGTGTGTGTGTGTGTGTGTGCGCGCGCGCGCGCGCGCCCGCGCGCGCGTGTGTGTGTGTGTGTGTGTGTGTGTGTGTGTGTGTGTCCGTCTGTGGTCAAAATGTGTTCCACTAGCTCCAGACAAAAGTGATTGGCTGATCTTTCTTAAAATTGTGTAGATATGTTTATCATGGGTCCCCTGATCATGCCCGATGATTTAGTTTACTGATATAGCCCTTACTAACGGCTATAACGGCCTGTAACGGATTTTCTTCTGTATGGAACATCCCAGAAAGTACTTGGTCGATTTTTGTGAAAATTAGCAGTTATGTTTATTATGGATCATGGATGATGCCTGGTGTTTTATTTTACCGCTATTGCCGTCAGTAGCGGCTATAACGTCATAAAGCTTTTTAAAAAATTCTTTATAGAATATTTCAGAAAACCCCCTGTCGATCTTTATGGAAAATTGTAGGTATGTTCAATATGGGTCACGGATGATGCCCGATGTTTTAGTTTACCGTTATAGCTGTTACTAATGGCCATAACGGCCCATACCGGATTTGTTTCTTTATGGAATATCTCAGGAGGAATTTGGCCGATCTCTCTGCAAATTTGTAGATATGTTTATTATGGGCCACGGATGATGCCCGATGTTTTACATTACTGTTATAGCCTATACTAACGGGTATAAGGGCCCATAACGGTTTTCTTTTTTATGGAATATCTCAGAAAGTACGTGGCCGATCTTTCTGCAATTTTGTACATATGTTCATGATGGGTCACGGATGATACTCAATGTTAAGTTTAGTGTTACATCTGTTACTAAAGGCTATAACGGCCCGTAACAGTTTTTGTTCTTTATGGAATATCTCAGAAAGTGCTAGGTCGACCTCTCTGAAAATTCGTTGGTTTTTAAATTAGGGTCACGGATGATGGACAGGCAAGGTAAGGTATGTTGCTTATAGCACAGCCGACCGCAAAAGGCAAGGATCAGTGTGTCTCGCCTTTCC
>JADBJO010008224.1:77500-82500 GCA_016801955.1 Conus betulinus | reverse complement strand
GATCAGGATCTCGTATCATAATCATCGTCGTCTGTTTGTTCGGTAAGTTCTTAGTTTTCTTGGATTCAATCTATCATCAATCCTTCTTCAGCATTCTTCATCATTATCAATCATCAGCAGCGACCATCCTCAAACTCCTCATCCTCTCATCCTCCTCAATCATATCATCATCATCTTTTCGTCTCGTCGTTCTTTTCTTCTTTCTTCTTCTTCGTCATGAATTAGTCCTTCCTCGTTGCCTGGCATCGTCTCCATCATCATCATCATCATCCTCATCATCCTTCCTCCTCCTCATCCTCATATCTCATCTCATCATCATTCATCATCTCATTAGCATCCTTTGTTCTTGTATCTTCTTCTCGTTCTTCTTCTCTCCTCCGTCCTTCTTCTTTCTTCTCATCTTTCTTCTCCTCTTTCTTCCTTATCTTCTCCTTCTTCTTCTTTTCTTCTTCTTCTTCATGAATTATCAATCCCATCGTTGCCACCATAGTCTTCATCATCATCATCATCACCTACTCATCAGTATCATCATCTCATCATCGGTCGTCGTCGTCGTCTCGCGTCGGGTCGTCGTCGTCGGATCGACTCGTAGCTTTTCTGTCGGGTCGTCATCGTCGTCGTCCTCCCCTCTCCTCCTCCTGCCTCTCCTCGGTCCTCCTCCTCATCTCATTGTAATCGTCTCATTATCTTCTTCGTCACCATTGATTTGTGACTCCTTTCACCAAAACATACTACTACCACTACCACCAACAACACAACAACACACAACTACAACTACTACAACAACTACTACACGACAATGACACGACAACAACACGCCGACAACAACTACTACTTACTACTAACTACTACTATAACTACTACTACTACAACTGCTACTGCTACTGTGCTGCAACTGCGCCCTGCTACTATACTCTACTACTACTGATATACCTCGGATAATGGGTAGCATAAAAGTGGGATAGGTGCGGGGGTGAGGGGAAAGTGTTTAAATTACATGGAAGTAAATGTGTTTGAGTGTTTTGTTCATTTACAACCCATAATAAACAAAAGTATGTTGTTAGCATAGTAAGTTGTTTGTCGCCTGCATTGTATCTTGTAGACATTGGCAACACTGGCATGTCACTCCTGTTGACTGCATGTCTCTCTCTCCCTCTTGCATCGTTCCTCTCTCTCTCTCTCTCTCTCTCTCCGTCTCTACTCTCTCTCTCTCTCTCTCGTCCTCTCTCCTCCTCTCTCTCTCTCTCTCTCTGTGAGTGCGTGGTGTGCGTTCATGCGTGCGTGCATGGGTGCGTGTCATGTGTGTGTGTTGTGTGTGTGGTGGTGTGTGTGTGTGTTGTGTGTGTGTGTGTGTGTGTGTTGTGTGTGTGTGTGTGTGTGTGTGTGTGTGTGTGATCACACTTTCTATTCTTTGCTTTCTATCCCTCTTTGTACCTTTCTTTTTTCTAATCAATCATTTTGCGGTCTCTGTGTCTTTTATCGTCTCCTTGATAAAAAAAAGAAAATAGTAATTTGACAACAAACTTAACAAACCTACACCGAAGAAAAAAAGACACAGCTGACATTTATTTTTCTCTAGTGGGGATTGCATCATACACAGAGAAGGGTTGTATTTGTCGAAACGCTGTGTGGTTTTACCATATAAACTAAAGTAAGATCAATTTATATTTCTCTTATGGCAACGATTGTAGGCTTCCAACGATTCACACACACACACACACACACACACACACACACACCACACACACACCAACACACACACACACACACACACACACAGCATACACACAGCGCGCGCGCGCGCGCGCGCGTGCGCACGCACGCACACGCACACACGCACACACGCACGCGCGCCCGCACACACACACACACACAACACACACACACAAGACAGACAGAGAGAAATAACTGGGCAAGAAGATGACAATGTCAAACACCTAAAACAGAAACAGGGAGAAATAAATAAGACTTCAATAACATGTCTATTTATATTCCACCCTGTTATACCTTAATTGGTACTCTCTTTGTCGGGTGCTTCTACAAGCAGCTCTTCGTCATCTAATGGAACTGTAGCAAAGGTTACCCAGAACGAACTGTCTTAAAATACCCGGATTTCGCACGCATTGTCAGTTCAATACCACGAAGGCGTATCTGCGTGGGAAACTAATCTATTTGGGCCTACGCAACATTCGATCTACCTTGAGGTCACACACTGCCGGGGCAATATAGCGAGATAAATATGTAAAGCACGATCGTCAGTAGATATTTAGCAGAAATGGAGATGGAGGGGGTAGGGGATTTGTGATGGGCATCATCAATTTCGTTCCAGTCTTCTAATCTTTTTGTAAAAAAAAAAAATGAGAGTGGGGCGGACTCATCTCCCCAATTTTCATAACAGTGAGGAGAATAGGAGGCTGAGGGCGGTAGCATGAAGGAAGTCCGACATGCTCATATTTCAAAGCTTTTAAATGCGGTGTTTTCACTGTCTTCCAAATTCCTGTGGATACAGAGGTGGTCTTGGGTGGGTCGTTGAAGGTGTGGGGGTGTGAGAACGCATCATGATGTACCGTCACATTTTGTGGCTTCAAATCTTAGGGCAACTGCCGGCTAAATGCATATATGGGAGGCGTTCAGTTAAACTTTAATATGCCTGGGACGATTCCGCCGAGAGGCTTGCAAGTTCATAACATATTGCGAAAGACATTTTTCGACATAATAAAATTCATGTGCTCTTAGACACACTCCTGGACTTACGCTGTTTTATCAAATTCAAGCATTTATTCTTAGGAAAACTCCATCTTGTAATGGATGCATAAGAAATCTACAATCCATCCAATTATTCAGCCACATTCAGCCTGCCTTTGAGGAAGAAAAGTTCTGTGTAAGTGACCTCCCTTTTCAATGTATCAATGCATGCTTATGGACTAATAAACCACTTTGAGCTGACATGGTAATTCACCTAAAATGCTCCTCGAACACACGCAGAGATGACACTCACTGGGGACCGGAAAGAGCGCTCGGGGCGTAGCATTAAATGCGTTCACGAAACGTGATGGAACGATGGGATACGGTTCAAAGATGTGTTGGTGCAGATCTGAAGAAACTGATCCGGATTGAAGGAGCGGATAAAGATTCGTTCCACCTCGGCGGGAGCCTGTTTCCACCAGAGTGCACTTGTCGTTTGCTTATAGTTCCGTCTTACAGGCTGTTTGCAGCCCTAGGGTCCTACACTCCCACCCCCTCCCCCGACCCCTGTGCCCCTTCCCCTCACATAGAGATGATTGGGCAAACAAGACGACTGGTTTTCACTCGTAGACAGGAGCCCAAGTCGAAGAAGGTATGTAAGACAATCGAGAGCGAATGGGCAAGACTGATTTTCAGACGATCGAAGATATTTGAATGAATAGTATCGCTGAAACAGAGATAATAACCAGATAAGATCCGCCCGTTGGTGTGTTGCTGTTATCGTCATGCACCCTAACTTAAATTGTATTTAACATTTTTCCCCATGCCCTTCAATGCTGTGAGTAATCAGAATCAATTCATGAAATAAAAAGCAGCTTTGGGGTCACTTGGAGACTGCATTATGGGAAAAGTTCACAGTACACTTAGCCTTCCTCTAGAGATTATCACAAAAAGACAGTTTGTTCAAGATGATGAATAAATGACTTGGTGTGTGTTTGTGTGTGTGTGTGTGTGTGTGTGTGTGTGTGTGTGTGTGTGTGTTGTGTGTGTGTGTGTGTGTGTGTGTGTGTGTGTGTGTAGCATTAGTATTTTTGAAGGGCATATAGAAATCGGTGAGAGAATCTCAGTACCCTCAAAGAGAGAGAGAGAGAGAGAGAGAGAGAGAGGAGAGAGAGAGAGAGAGAGGAGAATAAACGATAAAAAGCATATCAAAAGGATAGTTAGCTGCCTTTCTTCGCTATTCTTCATATTATTCTCATTATCACTCATCTAATTAAAAGGCGCACCCGACAGTGAAGTCGACGTACAGGTTACAATAGATTGAACACACCCCATACTATTTCCTAAACATATTTATGTTCACACAAATGCGTTGCCATTTGTCTCCCCTTCTTGATAGAACAACACCAAAACGGAGCATGAAGTGAACAGATACAGCAACTCGTTGACCTTTTCTTTCTGGATTGCTAACAGTCTCATTACGAAAGTCTCAGCTTTAAAGATTGTTTCTTGTCTGCACGAGTCTGATTAAGCGTCACTCATTGTGGGAAATAGCGTTGGGCACCACCCTGTACTACAGTGTATTTGGTGGAACAGGAGGTGGTCCCTGCTTCTGGACTCTCCCACACAGTTCGCCTCAAAGAAGAGTTCTGAAATTATATGGGAAAGTCAGTTATACAAACCAAGAAGGCAGGTAAGGTAAAATCATGTGTGTAGGTATGTCTGACAGTCAGTCAGTCAGTTCGTCAGTCAGTACATAAGTGAGTAAGTAAGTAAGTAAGTAAGTAAGGTAAGAGAGCAAGCAAGCAGACAAGCCAGTAGGTAGGTAAGGTGTAGGTAAGTAAGTAGGTAGATAGGTAGGTAGGTAGATAAGTAGGTAGGAGAGGTAGGTAGGTAGGGTAGGTAGGTAGGGTAGGTAGGTAGGTAGGTAGGTAGGTAGGTAGGTAGGTAGGTAGGGTAGGTAGGTAGGTAGGTGGGTAGGTAGGTAGGTAGGTGGGTAGGTAGGTAGGTAGGTAGGTAGGTAGGTAGGTAGGTAGTCAGTTAGTTAGGTAGATAGGTAGGTAGGTAGATAGGTAGGTAGGGTAGGTAGGTAGGTAGATAAGTAGGTAGTCAGTTGGTTAGGTAGGTAGGCAGGTAGGTGTTCAGTTAGTTAGTTAGTTAGTAGTTAGTTAGTTAGTTTAGTTAGTTAGTTAGTTAGTTAGGTAGTTAGTTGGTGAGCGAGTTAGTTAGTGAGGTGAGTGGTGGAGTGGGTGAGTTAGTTATTACGTTAGTTAGTTACAAAAGCAGTCAGTCAGTCAGGTCAGTAAACATGACAA
>JADBJO010008224.1:50000-57500 GCA_016801955.1 Conus betulinus | reverse complement strand
AGAGGTGGGAGGTGGGGAAGGATCATCATTCATCGTGCCTTGAGGACTCCGATGGCACGCAGACCTACATCAAAGGCACAGAGCGATCCGTCAGCGCCCAGGCACGGCAGGAAATAAAAGCAAAAGGAACCTGGAGCATGTGAGCCCTGTTCGTCCATGTGCGTTTTATGATGATTTGGCTTCCTGTCTGAAGCAGGGGTGAGACCGAGAGGACAAAGATGAAGGCAGCTTTGACGAATCAGGAAAGAGCGCTTTGATCTGACTCGTACTGATCGAAGTGAGAGAGAGGGGAGAGAGAGAGAGAGAGAGAGAGAGAGAGAGAGAGAGAGAGAGAGAGAGACTGAGAGCGATAGAGACAGAGACAGATAGACAGACAGAGCAAAGAGAGACAGACAGACAGACAGGCAGACAGACACGACAGACCGGCAGACAGACAGACAGACAGACAGATGTTGTAATAATATCAATAGATAATCCTCCTCCCCCTTTCGGATCAACGTTTATGAACAATAGATAAATAAGTGTCTGTAAGCAATATTGTAAACTTTAAATGCAGTAGCATTTTACAGTATGAGTTAGAAACAGTATTCGTTTCAATTAACGGTTACTTTGTCGCTCAGAGTTAAGTTGTCACACCGAGAGCGTGTTCCCTTCCCTGTTTCTTGTGAGTCTCCGAACAATATGTGAATTATTATTCTAAGAAACAGGTTAGATATATCGCAATAACGCGCTGCATAAGTTAGACATCTATTACATCATTTTCATATTCTTGAATTTGTTTCCAATGTCTGTGAACACCATATAATCTTAGAACACTGACATCTTTAAACATAAAAATTCAAAACGGAGTGACTGAGCGCGGAAAAGGAAGCAAAATTTAGAAAAGGAGGGGGTTAGTTGTTTTGTCAATGATATTTTCGCTCGGATACTCTAAACCTTTTTTTGGTTTTCATTCGTCTTGCTTGCTCTCTCTCTGTGCCTATATGCCGTTGAATGAAAATATTTGAAATATGCAGCCTATCTCTATGAGTTGAGCTTGTGTGGATGAAGAAGTTACATGGGCACATGAAGTAGGACGGCCACATAAAAGGTGACGTAGTAAGTCATATGACTCCTGGGTCAACTTCGAACATTGGGGATTGAAAACAATTTTCTGTGTTCACAGACACTTAGGACAGGTGCGCGAACTAGACTAGATGCTGTAATTAATGTCAGTCTGTCAGAGAGAGAGAGAGAGAGAGAGAGAGAGAGAGAGAGAGAGAGAGAGAGAGAGAGAGAGAGAGAGAGAGGAGAGATCAGAATCCAGAATTTCATATTCATAAGTCAGAGCCCCAGGGACAAGGAATTTAATATACAGACATGCCAAGTGTTGTCTGCTGAAAACAAAAGCAATGCAGGATAACACTCCATATAACTAACAACATATGCTGCTGCTGAATTTGATCTTGAAAAGAAAAAGAACATCATAATGATGTTTAAAGGCCTGCAATCTTCTGAGTGCGTTTTCTCCATAAATCCTCATTTTAAAAGAAAACACACACACACACACACACACACACACGCGCGCGCGCGCGCGTGTGTGTGTGCGTGCGTGCGTGCGTAAGTGCGTGCGCGTGCGTGCGTGCGTAAGTGCGTGCGTGCGTGCGTAAGTGCGTGCGTGCGTAAGTGCGTGCGTGCGTGTGTGGTGTGTGTGTGTGTGTGTGTGTGTGTGTGTGTGTGTGTGTGTGTGTGTGTGTGCTCCGCAGCATTTGTCCTAATAGCCGGGCTGACCAATGAGTGTGTATGCCATCTTACTCATGCACCTGGGTTTGATTTCACACATATTTCGTAATGTATGTATTCGTTGAAACATAAGGACAGAACACGGTGTTGCTGGCCGTGGTTGAACACACACTGAGACAAAACACGCAACGCTCAACTATGAATTTGAAAACACGCGGTAGTCTCTGCTGCTGCTGTTGCTGCTACTGATGATGGCAGCGTCAGCATCACAAAAGTGCTTCAATCGTGATGCATTTAAAACCACAAATGGCGTGTTCTCTTGCAGTTGCATACGCCATTTCTTTTTCCTTAGCTCACTCTTTGTCCGAAATCTGGTTGAGAGAGTAACCCTTTGAAGCAATGATGATCAGTTTGGAACGCATTTCTCCGCGGACACGCCTCCTTTGCTTGATCTGAATGGCATTATCTGACAACAAGTCTAATGGAGCGTCAATAATGCGCTCGGAGAGGTCACCTAAACCCAGCTCTACGCCATGTGCTGTGTTCGCTTTATGTCTCTCCTATTTGGTTTCCGGATGTGGAAATCGCGTGAACGCGAATGAAGCAATCGAACCGCGAACGATACTTACTTTTTTGTTTTGTTGTGCTTGTTTGTTTGTTTGCTCGTTTCGAGAAGGAAACGGGCGCGTGTCTTTCATGTCTGTACATAAAGGTATCAGCACGCGCGCGCGCGCGCGCGCGCGTGTGTGTGTGTGTGTGTGTGTGTGTGTGTGTGTGTGTGTGTGTGTGTGTGTGTGTGTGTGTGTGTGTGTGTGTGTGAGAGTGTGTGAGAGAGAGAGAGAGAGAGAGAGAGAAGAGAGAGGTGGAGAGGGAAGAGAGGGAGACAGACAGACAGACAGACAGACATGCAGACAGAGAGGCAGAGAGAGACACATATCCCCATTTTCTCTGAATTGTCATTAATGCCCAAGTCCGCAACACTTGGGACTAAATGGTAAAGGAGGACAGTATGATCTTGCCGAACATGACATGAGCGTGGAATCGTGCCCCCCCCCCCCCCCCCCCCCCCCCCCCCCCCCCCCCCCCCCCCCCCCCCCCCCACGTAACGTACTCGTATCTTACCGATCCAGCTCTGAACCCTCCTAGAGCTGGTTACAGACAGAATGCAGTAGCTTGCAACCAGCATTTGCGGGTTTGACACAAACTTGCACGCGATTCCGTCTTTCATTGGCAGAGAAAAGAAGTCAATCGGTATTCATCGCATGGGGATAAACATAAGATTAAAGAAAAAAAATTTACAAACACCAGTCAGCTGCTCTTCCTTTTGGTTGAGGCAAAGGGACAATGCTGATGACACATATACCCTAGTTTCCCCAAAAAATACTTCGGGACGCTTCACATACGAGGTTTAACTCATTTCTTGTGGCGTTCATTTAGTGATGTTAAGGAATGTGATTCTCTTTTCAAGATTCTGGGAGCAACCCATTCCGTTTTTGTTTTTTTTTTTCGTCTTTTCCACCATTTGGGGCGTGCAACTGAGCAGAAAGTAATGTTACATGCAGGCTGGTCTAATGCCTGCTGGATTTTTTTTTGTGAATGTTTTATGTTTGTCGCTGCTACTCTTTGTAGTTTTTGTTTATGCCTGTCGTGAAACCCATTACATAAAAGGGAATAGAACCCTCTTCTTGAATTGATAGAGAGTTGATGGACTGTTTTTGCTCTTGTACCTCATTTGTTTGTTTGTTCTGTCACAACGACATACATGGTAACGAAACAGAATAAATAAGAAGACAGTCACCCATAGACCTTGTGAACACAAAGTAGAGCGACAGTATTGCATAAGTCATAGATACATAAATGAATTCAAATGACTGCCTTCGACAGATATCTTAAATGAAAAATGAGAGCTGGGATAATGATATTTGTGTGTGTGTGTGTGTGTGTGTGTGTGTGTGTGTGTGTGTGTGTGTGTGTGTGTGTGTGTGTGTGTGTGTGTGTGTGTGTGTGTGTGTGTGTGTGAAAGTGAGAGAAAGTGTGTCTGTGTGTATGTTCCTCTCTCTCTCTCTCTCTCTCTCTCTCTCTCTCTCTCTCTCTCTCTCTCTCTCTCTCTCTCTCTCTCTCTCACTCTCTCTCTCTCTCTCTCTCTCTCTCTCTCTCTCTCTCATATGTTGGAAAGTGGTCATTAGATGTAACATTCAATTTGATGTTGATCAGTGGTTCAGATCGAATGACAGAGATAGGATACATCCAACCTGTTACGGATGGTGTGCGGTGCGTGTTTTTGGTGTCTGACTCCCGTTCTCAAAAGTTTGAATGCGTTACACACACCCACACCATACGCACATGGATAGCCAGGCAACACACGAGTTAAAATTTTTTCTTTATAATTATGCTGCCTGAACCATCAAAAATATACATTCATGTGAACTGGTACAAATCAACACATGTCACTACATAGCATATAGATCAAGCTATCAATACATAGGAACTTCAGTTATCAGATATCAGCGTTCATATTACATATCTTGATATCACTCACAGATCTCGCCGGCGCCGTCCACAGTGTCTCACATATACAGTCAACACACTCGGTTCCACAGTACTCAAGCCACAGTCTACAACACTAAAAGAACGTAAAGAAGGATCACCAAGGTCCCCACACAATAAGCACGGCTGTTCATAAACACAAGCGATGAAGAAGAAGAAACATGTTCTCCACACAGCAAGCACAATAAATTACGTCGAACTATCAGAAGAAGAACCGCAGATTCACATTCACAAAGCACATTAATCCATAGCAGAAGAACCGCAGATCTACAATGCAAAGCAATCCATAGAAGAAGAACTGCAGATTCACAAGGCACAGTAAACCATTGAATCCCCGGCGAACACGATTTCAGCAAAGTTCCATTGAACACAATAAACTTCGATTCGACGTGTAGTTGATCTAAAACAAAAATTAACTAACTTCTCCGTGTATTGATATTACAATGTTTACATCAATAAACCCAGCCCACCGACACACATGAGGTGGTACAATTAGCGCACGTAAATTTTCTTGCAGGAGTTTTAAGTCTTTCTCGGCGACACAGCCTTCACAACAATTTTATAACAAATCAGTTTCCTGGTACATATTTCACTGGTACCGTCATCCAAAGTATCGCACATACACATTGAACATCGACGCACTACTGACTTGAAAGTCAGCCTCTCCACATAGTATCACTACGGAGAAAAACGACGATTTAAACAAAATAAAATAAGCTGGACACCAAAGCCTCAGCCGTTAGTTCTTGCTCTCTCCCTCTCGTCAATATTATTATTTTCGTCATGTAGATACCTATGTCATTTTAAGTTGACGTCATAATTTACGTTGACGTCACAACCTTGGCAGAGGGATGCGCCCTCCCAAGAGCTGTTCTCCTTGATAGACCCTAAAAAAATAGCAACATATGCGTCACAGTGTTTGCCTGAGTAACTCTTTGGACTAATGAGTACATATTCAATGCTAAACACACCATTCAGTTTGATTTGAGCGCCCTTTGTAGTGAGTGTGCATTTTCAAATATAACAGACAGCACGCAGTAATACTGGCCGTAACACATTAACACATGAAGACAAAATACGCAGCGCTCAACTATTAATTTGAAAACACTCGGTGCAAACGAAGCCGTTGGTGCTGCTGCTAACGATGATGGCAACGTCAGCGTCAACAACACTGTCAGAAGCATGATGCTATTAATCGCAGAAACAGCGTGCTCTCTTGCACTTGCATACGCCATTCTTTTTCCTTTAGCCCACTTCACGACCAGGCTCTGTTTAAGTGGAGTAACCCGATTAAAGCAATAATGATCGAAATTGAATCGATCTCTTTAAAGACATTTCTCTCTTGTTTAAACAAAATAGCTTAATCTGACAACAATTCTAATGGAGCGTCAATAATGAGCATAGAGATCAATAAAAACCCAATATAACATCATGTTTTGTTTTCATTTTATTTCTCTCTCTTTTCGTTTTCCGATGTTGAAATCACATAAACGCAAAGGAAGCAATCAGACTGTCAAAACTCGGATGGCATTGTTTGCAATGATTACTTTCTATATGTTGTTATTGTGTGTTTGTTTTTGTTGATCATTACGAGGGTCATTGCCAGGGTTCTCCCTGCCATGCATATTTATATTATATATGCATATATATATATATATTTTTTTTTTTTTTTTTTTTTTTTTTTTTTTTTTTTAGAGAGAACAACGAACGAACGAAACGAACGAAATTTTATTGTACCAGGGAAATGAGATAAGCAATACAAATGCTTTTTTCCCACCCAGCCTGGGGCAAAAGGAAAGAAAAAACAATTTAAAGATCAAATTAATGCATTTAAAGATCAAATTAATGCAAATACATATATAAGAAGAACAAAGTATAACAAGATCTTGTACAGTTCAATACAAATTA
This sequence comes from Conus betulinus, assembly GCA_016801955.1. Taxonomy (NCBI): domain Eukaryota; kingdom Metazoa; phylum Mollusca; class Gastropoda; order Neogastropoda; family Conidae; genus Conus; species Conus betulinus. Next base: position 51,323 of record JADBJO010008224.1, on the reverse strand, counting down.
GCTATTGTCCATATCATTGACAAACGAACGCAATAGAAAAACGCATGAATATAGCGACCAAGGGGAAAGGAAACGGGGAAGGAAAAGGCCAAGGGGTAGGTTTGGGTAAAATGGAGAGAGAGAGAGAGAGAGAGAGAGAGAGAGAGAGAGAGAGAGAGAGAGAGAGAGAGAGAGAGAGAGAGAGAGAGAGAAGGAAAAAGGCCAAGGGGAGGTTTGGGGTAAATGGAACGGACGAACGAACGAACGAAGATTTTATTGAGGTTAAAAAAGGATAAGCAACAATAATGGCTTTTTAACACCATGCCCTCACAAAAAAAAAAAAAAAAAAAAAAAAAATTGCGAATATATTTACGCACACACACACACACACACACACACACACACACACACACACATACACACATATATATATATATATATATATATATATATATATATACACATACATATATACATACACATACACATACAGTTCATACACATACACATAAACATACATATAAATATACATACTACAATGTATGTATGCAGGTGAGAGCATACTTGCACACCAATGTATGTATGCAGGTGAGAGCATGAATGTTGATGCGCAGGCCCCCGGCCCATATTAGAGAGAGAGAGAGAGAGAGAGAGAGAGAGAGAGAGAGAGAGAGAGAGAGAGAGAGAGAGAGAGAGAGAGAGAGAGAGAGAGAGTGGATTCTGGCAGTCAACCCTCGCACAGAAGTCATAGAAGCAGGCAAGGAGAGTTCTCCCCTCAGTCACCTCCATGAGCTTCTACTGCAGTGTTGAGAGGAAATGATCGTACCCGAGGACATGCATGCTGCAAACATCATCACGCTATACACGAACAAAGGGGATCGCAGCAATTGCAACAACTATCGCGGAATATCCCTCCTCAGCATTGTTAGCAAAGCCTTTGCCCGCGACGTCCTCAACAGGCTGCAGCTACTCGCCGAACGAGTGTATACCCTGAGGCACAGTGTGGCTTCAGAATTGCGAGGTCCACGATTCACATGATATTCCCCGTGAGGAAGCTACGACAGAAGTGCCGCGGACAGAGACGACCATTGTTCATCGCCTTCATTGACCTGACCATGGCGTTCGACTTGGTCAGTTGGTCAGGCCTCTTCACCCTGCTACATTAGACTGGATGTATCCGAGTTACTGAAGATGTTGATGCCCTTCCATGACAAAATGAGTGACGCTGTCCTTTACGACGGTTCATCTTCGGACCGCTTCCCTTATCAACGAAGGTGTCAAACAAGAGTGCGTGCTCGCTCCGACCCCCCCTCAGCTTCTTCTTTCTCCCTGTTGCTACGCTAC
>JADBJO010008224.1:37500-40000 GCA_016801955.1 Conus betulinus | reverse complement strand
GACAGACAGACAGACAGACAGACAGACGCAACCGACAGACAGACAGACAGAGGCAGAGAGACGGAGAGACAGAGACAGAGACAAAGAGAGGACGGTGGGAAGTTTTCAAATGCCTGTGGCACTGACATGAAAAAATCACCCTTCTCTCTTGGGCGAGACCCATTTGTGGATTGTACGCTGTGTGTTTGCCGAGATCAGGAGAGATTCCGTCGACGCAGAGAAATGACCGTCCTGACTTCCGATCTGAAATGTCATGGATAATGTAAGTAGTTTTTTTTTTTTTTTTTTTTAATCCTTGTTTTTCTTTATGACTACCTGAATTTAACAGAGCGAATGAGAGCGCTTCTCTTTTATTCCTCTGGAAAAGTAAATAGGACTCGCGTTTGTCTACCTCTTTGTTTGTTTGTATTCCAGTGTGTCATTTCCTGTGTTGACAATGTCAACAAGCAATGTTAAGTCTCTTCCCTTCACTCCTGATTGGTTTTGCCTTTCCTTCTTCTTCTTCTTCCACTTTCACTTCCACATCCGTTTGTCTGCAATTTTGAAGGCAGGGAAGAGATATTGCGGTAAAAAGTGATCTTTTTATTTTATTTTTCTTTCAAGAGTTGTCATTACTTTAATTAGAAAATCACAATCACATGTATAGTGTCTATCAAAACTCTACAGATAAAATGAATATTTCGAGAACGAATTTCAACTGGTTAAGTTTCACGACATGCAGTACACTGTATAGCGGTGTGTGTGTGTGTGTGTGTGTGTGTGTGTGTGTCTGATTTTCAGACTGAATGACGCAGTAGCGTGATGTCAGTTCTCATCCATGATGTTGTGTCCATAGATGTCTAATCTGCAAACAGCAAGACCTGCCAGATGTGGCAGTAAGTGACCCAGTCAGTGCTACATGGCACTGGTTCTGAACAGGTCTGAAAGTATTGCTTTAAGTTTATTAGCACCTTTCTCGGACCTTTTTTTTTTTTCCAATATGCTTTTCTTGTTTTAATAAATCGAAGAGAATGAGCCACACCTAGCATTTAACACACCAGTCGAACGTTCACTTGCACACGCTTTAAGTATGGCAGATCTCTATCATTTTCATTCTATTGATCAGTTCACTGTTCCTGAGCTTTAAAGTCATAGGGAAGCTTTAATGTTCGTTCACGTTCCTACACGTTATTTGCTACGTCCAAAGGACAGATTAGCCATCAAGTGAGTTGTTTGGTCAAGGCCATCAGGAATTAGCTCATATGTTTATTTCCTCCTGTTGATTTAGTATACGGACCCAGACTATGCCAGATATTGCAATAATTCTTGCCACCAACCCAACCTAGTGAAAGCAATATCAGAAAGTGGAGCTGTAATCACATAATTAACAATCTTGGGGAAAAGAAAATGCCAAACCCAGCAAACTGACTGTTTAGCTTAATTATATGAATCAGGAACGTTTGCCAACAATCTGGCTATTCAAAGCATTCCTCCATGTGCATGCAGTCTGTGCACTGAGAAAGGAGATACACTACCTTCAAGTTGGACTGAATGTTAAATGGTGAAGAATTCCGCTGACGCACAGAGTGCTCTCTCTCTCTCTCTCTCTCTCTCTCTCATCTCTCTCTCTCTCTCTCTCTCTCTCTCTCGTCTCCTCTCTCTCTCTCTCTCTCTCTCTCTCTCTCTGTGTGTGTGTGTGTGTGTGTGTGTGTGTGTGTGTGTGTGTGTGTGTGTCGTGCATGTGAGTGTGTGTGTGTGCGTGTGTGTGTGTGTGTGTGTGTGTGTGTGTGGTGTGTGTGTGTGCGATCAAAACATTTTACATATGTACACAACACTGCAACAACACGTGAAGTATCAGCCGGTCATCAACAAACAGTTCGTCGTTGAACTTATGGACGAGATTACTGTTCAGTTACAGACGTCATTAACAGTGGAATGAGCATTGCTGTCGGAACGTCTATGTTTCTGGCAGCTCCCCCCTTCCTCTCCTCGTCATCGTGTTACATCAGTGAGCAGTCGGATAACCAAGCCGCCCACCCCAAACCCACAAAACCACCCATACGCCCTTTCTTTCTCTAATTTCTGGCATTTTTAGGACTGACTAAGACAGGCAGAAAAAGACAAAAGTGTACAAATATGGATGGATAGGATCGCAGGTGAGTGGACACTGGCTGTCAGCTTGTTTATGGCGATGTTTTCCATATCAACGTTGATGGTCATTCATCCTATGATCAACTGTGAAAAACGTTTCATTTTCCATACACCGTAAACTAATACACAAGAGGAGAAAGTGGAGGTGGTGAGAGCGGGGTTTACATTCCGTTTCACGCTTGAATAGTGGACCGGATGCCAATCCTTCTCAGCCACAAGAACAGGGCCAGCGATCCTGCACACGGCCGCCTGGAGCTTTCCGAGGCTGCTTCCTGTCATGGCAGCTTTACGATAATTTGCCTGGCTGGCTGAACTTTGGGGCAGGACCACAAAATCTGCTGGGATGAAAGACGACCGCAAAGAATGGGGA